>WWET01000636.1:250655-270399 GCA_011038615.1 Limnodynastes dumerilii | reverse complement strand
ACAGTACTAGTGTTGAGAGGTGATATTTCCCAGCCCAAGTCTAAATAACAGTGTGATAGTAAAGCTGGTCAGTATCTGTGTGCAGTAAGCAATTCAAAGGTATATCCCTGCATGCAAAAAATACTATTAAATTAATTCCCCCTGCAATCAACATGGTTTTGCCCAGGAGTAACTTTAAGTTCTTATTTTAAGAAGATTCTTAAGTGTGAATCAGGTCCTAAGAGAGGAAAGTTACTCCTGGGCAAATGTTATTTAGACTTGGGATAGGAAGCATCACCTCTCAACTCTAATACTGTTGGTTTCTCCCAGGAGTAGCTTTCCTCTCTAAATTTCAAGCTCCTTCTTAAGTCTGGATCCAGCCCTTAAATATGAATTTATTGTGTGGTTTTAGTAAAGGGCCTAAAGAAAGAGAGCACTAGAGAGTATTTAGGCATACATATTAGAATGATCTTGGTATTCCTAAAACAGAGACATTTCCAACATCTGACCAGCAGGAAGGAATTCCAAAGTTTCAAGATTGCCTACTCCAATGGATAGATACATTCCTGGACAGTTTCAAGTTTTAGATTTGGAAATTCTATGTACAGACTCCACCAACTGTTATATGGCATGTGGATTTAAATGCAGCCTACTTAAAATTGCCTATATATGTAAAAGATTCTGACTTTAAAGGCAGAATTTCATGAATTAAATTTGGTGATAACATTGGGGTAGATCCACAACTACGTCCGTCTTCCATAGACGGCCGTAATTCAATGTACAATAGCTACTGCGCATGCGTAGTAGCTATTGTACGTAATCTGCGTATCGTTTCAATACATAGATTGCGTATATGCGGTCTTTTAAACCACATATACGCAATCTACGTAAAGCTGGGAAAAAGAAAAGCGACCTTCAAGAGAGTATAAATGTAGCCTCTTCACTAAGGAAAAAAAGTGTAGTAAGTATAGAAAGAGAAGAAGATGAGGAGGAGCAGCATTACCAAAAGCGGCGTTATTAACACTCGCTTACGCCGGCTGAAGTTAAGGTAGCCTTCAGCCGGCGTAAGCGAGTGTTAATACGCTGGGGCAAGGGGGGAGTGTCGGGAGAGTGCAGCGATGGTACACTGAGCATTAGACCGCTCAGTGTACAATCGTAGTTCTGGATCAGGCGCAATGTGCTTAACTTTCGGTATATTGGAATCAGGATAACTGGGATGTGTTTTCATCACTACAAGTACAATGGCTATGAGACTCATTAAACATGACTCATTCATGTTTAATGTGATTCTCTGATGTCTGTATTTACATCTAGAGCTACTGGGATAATTGACAGTATTTTTGTTACAGTTTTTAGGGAAACAGTTTTCTAGGCAATAAAATCTTATGTCCTTTTTATCATTATTTATACAGTATACAGAACACAGTATATTACATATTTTGATTGTCCTTATCAAACAATGGATGCAAATATTTGGAAGAAATATGTAAAATCTCCTTTTGTACAACCACATAGCATAATTATATTCATGATCATCATTGATCACTATTTATCATCAGATTATTATATTGCTACACTTCATGTGTTGTTTAGATGCACTATCAAGACTTAAAAACCCCTATTGTCTTTTTTTCTATCACTTGCTTAACACATAATGATTCGGCAAGACTGACAGGAAATCAGTTAATGTTTATAGATCAGTAACTGAGTAATTGACTAATGTATAGACCACCAGCTGTAATCACGTCTGACAACAACTTAATTTAGCTATAAAAAGGACATTTTGTTGACGTACATTTCCCTTGCTGCTGTATTTAGCGTTCAGTCTTAAAGATAGTACTGCCAAAAATTACAGCAAACAGATCTTCCTACTAAAATTCTTAAAACTCCATCTGGTGTAAACAAGTTTGGTAAAGACGTATACAGAGTCCTTTTTTCTAACTTTATTTTTATATATTTATCAATCAAAACTTTCTTCTTGTGGAACAAAAAATATTACAGAGAATTTTATCTTAAAAGAACTTATCAAAGTGTCCACAAAACATTGTCAGACAAGGCTTAAAAATGAAAAAATGAAAGCAGTGGTAAATAACAGTTTATTGTATTTTCCATGGTTTGACTAAATATAATATCAATATATTAATAGCAACTCATTCTTGCATTTAATTGATTGACACCGCTGCTGGAAAGAGAAAATTGTTTCAGAATGAATGATCCATAAAAATGTGCTCACATTATCAGGCTAATCTCACTATTAGCATACTTATCAATAAATATAGATCACTACAAATTACACATAGCTAACATATAATTATTATTATTTTTTTTATTATAATGTGAGACATGCACACACCATTTCACTTGGCATTTTTTTTTACTAAATTTCATAAACTATGTCTAAACTGTTAATTCTATTTTAACAGGTGAACATATTTTATTTATTTATGTATGTATTTATTTATGTATTTATTTATTTATTTATTAACAGGTTTTAAATAGCGCCAGCAGATTACGTAGCGTTTTACAATTTTACAATCATTATAACAATATTATTACATTTAAGAGAAAAAAGGCGCTCTACAGGGGACCTAAATAAGTTACTAATACTAAAGCAGCTATACCGAACCTATGGACCCACCAATTCCCTGAAATGGAACTTTTGTTTTACAAGAATGTAGGGCGGGTAAGCGCTAAAACAAGTTATTTTAAAACCAACTCTTATCAATCAATAAAAAGTGGAGATTGTGAAGGAAAGTATCTAACAATCACTACCCTAAATGATACTACCTTTGTGTAGTGTGTAGTCTTAAATAAACATACAATCAACTAAATCCTATTCAATATACAACAATCCTTGTTAGGAACAATAAAGTGACTTCCTGCTATTCAAATCTAAGTGTAAATTTACAGAAAAATGGTGATTATAGCCAATAAAATGAATACATATAAAACTTCTAAAGTGACTACGTGCTATTCAAAGATGTGTTTGACTTGCAACTCAATAAAAGTAAACCAATAAAACTGTACAAAAAATATCACTCCTTCTCAAAAATTTGAACTAATTAATATATACAAACGGTTTTTGTGCAATGATACACAGGTGCAAAAAAGCTAAAATTATATAAATTAATAGATCATCCAAAGTCTTTAATAGTTTTTCACAATGTAGGTCCTAAGGATGAAAAAATTGCTACTTATGTCCAAAAATTAAAACTGTCCTTTAGTCCGAGGAATAAATAAATGGGAGATTAAGGATAAGTTAAATCTTCAAAGTCTCAGTATACATTCTCCCTGTTTCCTTTAAAAAGAAAGATAGTACCTATTTCCTTAGTTGTGGATACTTCTGCAGGACAATCTTTAAAAACGAAGAGTAGGAACGGTGGATAAAACTTTCAGGCAACCAGGACGCCGAGAGTCTCCACGTGTACAGCCGAAGTCCATCTGCCGGCCGTTACCAAGGAGCATGTAAACAAAATCTTTTACTCTGTCGGGTCGGGGAATCCCCCGCTCTGTGTGCAGTTGTTACGGGGGCCTCCCGTTGGAGTGTTGGATAAAAAAGTATTTATTAATACAAACAAATTTAGGTAAAATAGTAAAATCAGTAAAAGTAGGTTACTACCCACCCGCAACAGCACCGTCTCGCTCCGATGGACAAGACCTGGGTATATGAGCTAAAAGACGGTGCTATAGGCAGTAATGGATGAAGTAAATACAGACTCTAACTGGAAAAGCAAGTACCACCGCTGACGCGTTTCGAATCCAACTTATTCTTTTTCAAGGCTAAGGGGGTACTTGCTGCAGGCACAACATATATATAGCATGTACAAAACAAATGGACCAATCAAAATGGAGTCACATAATTACAAGAAAAGAAAATATTCTGATATACTCTATAATAACCATTATAAAAGGCAGCAAAGTTCAAAATACTTATCATTCAATAAACAAATAATTGATAAAAGTAAAAAATCAAAAACAATCAAAGGGGTTGAGAAAAGAACACATTCATAAAAGGGAAAAAAAGGGGCTGATAAACACCCTTCTAGTTCCATTATTTACTTAACCATTAATAAACATATGCATAGAGGGGCTCCCACACTTGTATGGATCAGCGGTCATATTGCCCCACCTTCTGTCAGCCTTATTGCCTTTTTATGTGTATACAGTCAGCCTTATTGCCCCCTCCTTCTGTGTCCAGCCAATCTTATATTTCCCTCTTGTTTGTCCAACCAGCTTTATTGACCCTCCTCCTGTGTCCAGTCAGCTTTATACCCCCTCCTTCTGTGTTTTCCACCAGCCTTATTGTCCCTCTGTTTCCATCAACCAGCCTTATTGCTTTTTCCTTCTGTGTCCAACCAGTCTTACTGCCCCCTTTTTGTATCCAGCCAATCTTATTGCTATCTCTTTATGTATGCCCATCCAACTTTATTGCCTCTCCTTCTGTGTTTATTCAGCCTTAATGCCCCCTCCTTCTGTGTCCAGGCAACCTTATTGGCCCCCTCTTTATTTGTGTCCAGTCAGCCTATTGGCCCCTTCCTTCTGTTTGTCCAACAAGCCTTTGTGCCCTAACTTTCTGTGTCCATTCAGCCTTATTGTCTGCCTCTTTGTGTCCATTCAGCTTCTATGTCCAGGTAACACTATTGCCCACCTTGTCCACCCAGCCTTTGTGGCCCCTCTATGTAAATTACCATTCCTCAACCACTTTTAAGCACTGTATAATAAACTTACCTTTGCTGGCTCTCCTCCTGCTCTGTCCTCCGCAGTGCATGCTCTACAGAATTATGACGAATTATGAGGTCACGTGGCGTCTTGCGAACAGAGCCGCGGACAGGCAGGGGGATGGAGTGCTACATGAAGACTCCACCCCCTTGCCCCCCCTCAGCCATATGCCATATGTAATTGTGTGTGTGTGTGTATATATATATAGATATACATAAAAAGATATACCTAAAAAGGCGTCTATCTATCTATCTATCTATCTATCTATCTATCATTATTGTACATCAGTAATATGTATACATTACATATATATATATATATATATATATATATCTGTATAGATATAATTAATGCTGATACTGATATATACTTATACTGATATAAATAATGCTAAACTGTGTGTGTTGATGGATAGATAGATAGATAGATAGATAGATAGATAGATAGATAGATAGATAGATAGATAGATAGATAGATATGAGATAGATAGATATGCGATAGATAAATAAGAGATAGATTTATAGATAGACAGACAGACAGACAGACAGACAGACAGACAGATAGATAGATAGACAGATAGACAGATAGATAAATAGATAACAAAGCTCTTACACTACATTAATGTTCTTATTTTCTATGGTGCGCATGCGCAGTGCGTACAAAACAGCGATTTTACGTCTCAGCCACACGTAAATTCGCTCCGACGCGTAGTTCTGGACCAGACCCAATGTCCCAAAGTAGATGGTAGATGGTGATATTCACGATATTGCCACAGCATATATATGTGTCTATTAAGAGAATGTAGCGGTCAGAGGCAGCTATAAATAGTCTGTTATCGTACAGTGCTTGATACAGAGACTGATGAAATTACGGATGATGTTAGGTCAATGTATATAGATATAAATTATATTGAGCCAGTTATGCATTAGCGGCATCGATAAAGTGCAATCACAAATAGTACTTATCTTTAGTTCAGAAGGTGTAATAGGCCGTGTCCGTTATCTGGTCAGGTTAGCAGGCAGCGCTCTCACCGGCTTTGCTGCAGATGGTGACAGTCGTGGATGATTTAGACTGTCCGCTGCCGCCTCCAACGTCAGCCGTTAAAGTGACTCTTTGTGGTGTGCCGGGGAGCCAAATGATTAGGAAGACCAGTCACCGTTCTGTCTATCGTCTATGCCTGAACAGCCCGTGAAGCTGCAGAAAGCGCTAATAGGACACTGGTCCGGTGGAGATAATATAGCCGCCTCCTAACGACAGGGCTTTTCACTGGGATCAGTCTCTGAACTTGACCAAGTTACAGCATGAGCTGTGCTCTGTCAATGGTTGTTTTAGAGTTATACTCCACATCCGTTGGTTTAATGTTCAGCTGCAATGTTTGTGGTAAAAAAGATTTCAGACTGTGTGTTAAGAGCAGTGCTGTTGTAAGTTTAAAAGGATACCTCAACACGTTTCACTACTACTGTAGTTTCATCAGGAGGAGGAAAAGGTAAGTAGCTTTTATAGAAAGGTAAACCAGATAGCACAGTGGTTGTAAATGGGGTTGACAACTATTAAGCAGTCGGTTGATAAGCTAGTCTGAAGAGATGAGTTGAAGGGAGTGCTTGAAAGTTTGGAAAGTAGAGGATATTCTTAATGGTCGAGGAAGGTTATTCCAGAGAGTGGGTGCAGCTCAGAAGTCTTGTAACCAGGAATCAGAGCATTTGTTTGAAGTAGAGGAGAGAAGAAGGTACTGTGAAGTTCTAAGAGAGTGAGTTGGAATATAACTTGAGATGAGTAAGTGCATGTATGCATGTATGTGGGTGCAGTGTTATTGATGGCTTTGTGGGTGCAGCACAGGAGAAGTCTTGTAACCATGAATCAGAGCATTAGTTTAGAGTAAAGGAGAGAAGGTCCTGTAAAGATCTCAGAGAGTGAGGATATGTATGTGGGTGCAGTGTTATTTATGGCTTTGAAGGTTAGCAAAAGGATTTTGTTTTTGATTCTGTAATATATCAGCATTTTTATTTCATGTTTAAAGTGATAACTGCTAGACTTAGGAATTGAAAAAAAGGAATTTTTACACTGTAAATTTTGTGCACGATTTTTAAATGCTTCAAGTCATTTGCTTTTTTCTCTATGTATTTTAGAAATGTTCCATTGTCATTTTAGATTATTAAATCAAATAAGCTTCCCCATGTTTTTCTTTTTTTTTTCTGAAATTTAGTCATGCTGTTATGAGATTGGAACACCGAAGCGTGGAGTCTAACCACTGGCCATGTTTTCCAGAACCCCTGATGGTGGGGATGAATTTGGCTGCAGGCCAGCAGCTGGTCGCAGCCCTCTGTGTCCGCTCCCATTGTAGTCTGATGCACAATGTCCTTTGCCCAGCAAGTGTATTGATGGTATATAATGAGATGCTACTGGGGTAGCACAATATACAGAGAGCAGGTAAGTCAAGACCACACGGGAGCAGATTAGACATGAAACTGCCAAATGTGTATGCATGTGCAATGAATGTGTGTAAGTAATAAGCAAATAAAACCAATATTATTACTAATAATCAAGTTTATGTACATATGAAAACTGAACACAATATAATACAATATAAAAACTGTAACTGTAAGAGAACTGAACTAATGAACTTTGTACTTGGATAGAGTAAATTACAGGATACTTGGCCTCTAGATGTACTTAGGTGGACATAGAACAGATGTATTAGGACAGAAAGACAATTCCGAGAAAAACTGTTTATGTGTATAGTTCCGAGAAAACAGGATTTCATAACTTTTGGAAAGAAAAGAAGTGACGCACAGAAAAATCTGGTTTTAGTTTCTAGTCTATCGACCATCTAAAAAACAACTGATGAGAGATGATTTGGATACATGTTTGCTGGCAGATTCTATAGAGATGTTATAGACATGTAGTAATAAGTGCAATGATGACAATATTAATTTGAATACCAACACCACTCATCATCAATCATCTCAATAGGGTTTTTTTTTACGCCTTATTCAAATGTTTCCCTCACTTTTATTCAGCTCCACTTTACTTATATAGTAAATATCTTCTGCATTTAACTCCTCTTTTTTGCAATAACAGAGTATGTGTTGCTGTTTAAATAACTTGCTTAATATAGTATTATTTTCAATACAGTTCAAGAGCAGTCGTGTCATGTTGACAGCACTCATATCTATACATTTTTTAGCAGCAGTACTATAGGACATGGAGTCTAACACATCCTCAGGTCCTCATCCTGAAGATAGATGGCTGTTATATTGGATGGTTTCCTATGTTTCAGGCTTTTAATCCAGTTACATTTAGGTTAGAACTTCCTACTTCTGTAAAGACTCATGATGTGTTCCACATTTCTCTTTATAAACCAGTAGTTTTAAATTGGTTTCATAAACTGCCTTCTCCTTTGATAATCAGTTTTGAGGAAGAGTTTAAGGTTAACAAATGAATGGATTGTATTATTAGAGGAAAAGTTCAGATTTTTTGTTGATTGGAAGGGGGGTCCTGGATTCCAGCTAAGAATGTCCAGGCTCCTAGAGAACTCACTCATTTTAAAAGAAAATTCCCTGACAAGATACCTGCGACTCTCAGCACAAGGACAGACTCCTTTTAGTTGGCTCAAGGTACATCTCATTGCCTGAACTCTAGTTGCTATCTGTTTTGCTGTTTAAGCATCCCGATGCAAAGTAACAAGATTGCCATTTCTCATTCTGAGCAGAGACAAGTGATTTCTACTTCACTGGACTATTTAAAGCAGACAGGGTCCCAGGGTCTACACCTGGAATTCCTTATTGTGCCTCCTGTGGATGATTCTTTGGAATCTTCTTTGCATTCCTGTACTATCCTTCCTCCTACTGCATATCCCCTTTTTGGTTTCCTACCTTTATTCTAACTTCCACATCTAGATATCCTTCACGTTATAGCTACAGAATTATGTTGTCCTGATCCAATCTATCCATTTTCTGTCACTGGATTGTTTATTGTTGGTTACCATCATTTGCTACCTGTTTCACCAAGGTTGCGTATTCCTGTTCTGACACTTGGTATTTCATTGATAGTTGTCAATAGGAATCATGATCTACATGTCTCACGTGGCAAGTTTATCCTTACCATCCTTACCAGGGATGTGTTAGATGCCACAACCTACAGTACAGCTGTTAGCTACATAAGTATCAGTAAATACCAACAACCATAACATCTGCAGATTACTCCATTCTCATATCTAGTGAGGATGAAGAGAGAATGGCTGAGGCTAATTTATTTTACTTCACAGAAGATAATTCTTATAAATATTGGATTAATTTACACTTGTTTTATAGACATTTCATTTGAAACTACTACTGTTACAGTAGAGAACTGCTACCATTGGATAATATGCTTCCAATTAGCTTATTTCTAACAATAAAAAAAGACAACTTTATTATTTCTATTTATCCTAGTTCTTCAACTATGTGAATCCAACTTTATTTTTTATGATTTATACTTTTGAATTGTTTTCCCCTTTCTTTAATATGCATCATTGACTGTAATATATCATAGACAATACATCTGAGAAACTGATATTCAATTCATATATTCTATCTATATGCTGCATAGTATATAATATACTATTTTATAAACATTAATATGTATTTAGTACAGTGCCAAACCACCACTTATCTTACTTTTTTTATTCATTTCATTTCATTTTTTTCAAAACTAACAACTTCCTTTTCATTTACCACATTTCCACTTTAACCAGTTATTTAAAATACATTTAAAACATAAGAAAGCCATTTTAACTGATAGTTTGTGGTTCAGGGAACCTATTGATAGAATAAAACTGATGATGTTTTAGAATAATTCGGTCGGATGAGCTTGCAAGGTTATTTTGCATGTTATGAGTATTTTTTTATATTATGCAAGCATTTCTCCTATATTTCTCTTGTGTATCTAAAAGCAAACCTTTATTAAACAAATAGAGAAAAAAAACTACTTCTCTAGCACTAATTAGTGCAGCAGTGGGAGGGAACTTTGTCAATTCTCCAAACAATGGGGTAGATCCAGAACTACGTGTGCAATACGTTTCCGTGCGTAACGTATTTTCGCACGCGTATGTTCTATACACTCCCCTAGGCACACCCCTTGAATGTACGTATTTCACCAAGTTCCGCTTCCCAAACCCTGCCTTAACTTTTTTTCGCGTAATAGCGTACGTCCGCTAACGGACGTATAGACTACGTGAACGTACGCCGCTTAGTACGCCCATACTGTACACTTTAAATACAAACCTCCACCTACTTCACGTAAATCGAACGTATTGTTGACTCACGTAAAATTGGCACGCCCACACGTAAGTATTTACATGACAAATACGTGAATGGTCCATACGTTCACAATTACGCTACGCTAATGAGCGTATTTTCTATGGTGCGCATGCGCAGTACTTAGAAATAGGCGATTTTACGTCTCCGCCACGCGTAAATTCGCTCCTATGCGTTGTTCTGGATCAGGCCCAATGACTAAAAAAAATAGCGCAAAACAAAACAAGTTATGTATATATATATATTTTTATTTATTAAACCACAATTGGAATAAAAACAGTAAAAAGTTCACTATTCAGAAATAAATATAGCAGCATGAAATTTGCACCACCAGTGTAACTACTTATGTAGAGGAAATCTCAAGAAGGATAGCAATCACTTGCAATATATCAATTCAGGCTCTGTGTCCCAATGTTAAGAACTATATAAGTCCCAATAATATAATCCAATGGGGAAAAGAACTTGATAAAGGGGGTCACAATGAGTAGCAGACCTTTTCATATATATAGATCCACAGATTTCAGGGGCGGGTATTGGTAGGCACTTAGAATCTTACCCTGAAGCTGGGCTTCAGCTGTTCAATATCTCCTTCACATGTGTTCCATAAGCGTGTGTGAGTAAATGCTGAATTGTGCTTAGCCAAGCTCTTACTGTACAAGTTACATGGCTTTTCCCACTCCCCATGCGTATCTCCTATGAAGTGGGGCCGTTGGGGAGCTTTTGGGGGCTCCGTTGTGGAGCATGAGCTTACATGCGCAGTACCATTTTACAGCAGACATCTGTATGTAGCATTCGGAAGTCTGCTGGAGTAGTTATGTGTGAATCAAGGCCATGAATTGCAGGGCATTACAATTTTTATTTCATCATTTTATACTACATCCAAGACATGTAAAACATAAATGTTGTGAAGGGTAAGCTACAATTAATTTTCATGCTGATATATGTATTTATCAACACTGACATTAACAATTCCCTTGACAGTTTTGCATGTGTAAGAGACAATTTTTGTAGCATAAACAGGACTTCATTACAAGTGATAATGAATGAAAAATCTAAATTTCCGTTATGAGACCTGCATGTGTCAAGAATGGAAATAAACATTTGTTGTAACAGTATGGACACAGCAGTGAAGTGTATGCCTTGAACATTGGCTTAGATATCTTTTGGCCCTTGACTTTGTCTGGTCATATGGCTATTAGCAATTATCTCTTTTGACAGGACACAAGTCTCCAGACCTGGCCATAGTGCAAATCAGGCTGGCTCCACAACTGAAATGTATTTTAACACCTGCTTTGAATATTTTGCTCTTGGCATTGATTTGATTGCAGCCCTCTGTTATCCCCCTGCAGGTGGTGTATTGTCTATGAGATTACATTTTGAATTCTTTAGTTAATGAACAGATTTATGAATCACATACTTTTGTCACAAATGCTACGATAGGGAACTTGAAATTAGAATGTTCATACTATGCCTGGACTTCAAAGCTGAATTCTTTTTCAGTCTACAGTATTTTGCTTTCAGCTTGCAGAAAATAGAGGTTCTCAATGTTATACTTGTAAACTTAAAATGTCATCCTCCCATTACTTGCTTCACATACTGTGGCAGCGCGAAACATTCCAGAAGAGCAGTTTTGCTATAACATGTTACTTTGCACTAGATTTAAAATCCAATGTTTGTTTTATGATAGAACAGTTAATAAAAATAAATTTGATGAGATTGTTTTAATGATTAAATTATAACTATTTTTTTTATTTGTAAATATATGTAATTTACTGAAGTGTTAGTTTTATTCCTTGTGTTTAAAATAATCTCACAAATAATGGAATGTCTAAGTAAGATAAGGCAGTTTATAAATTTATTTATGTTATGCTTCTTGTGATTACAACTTCCATGGTTTATATTTTCAAAACCTTTGTGTAGATGGATGGCTAGATAGATAGATAGATAGATAGATAGATAGATAGATAGATAGATAGATAGATAGATATGGCTATCTGTATTATTTACATGTTTTCCATGATTGTATTTATTATTTTTTTATTTGTTTTTACAAAGATATAATAATTAATGTCTAGAAATGATGCATTACTTTCTTTTATGTTCTGCTTCTCTTCTGTAATTTGCCCCAATTCTAAATGTATATGTGTTTTTTATTTCATTTGCTAATATGATCCATGTGAATGTGAAGTATTCTCTGTAAAGTGCTATGTAATCTGATGGTGCTATATAAATAATATACTTGCACTACAACAGGGTAGCACATTGTAATGCTAGCTTTATGAATGGTATAAGCACTTCTCTTGCACAAAAAAAAAATGTTTTATAAAAAAAAAAAAAATTAACAATTATTCTTACTGTGTATATATTTGACCCCTGCACAATATTCCAGCAACAATTTTTAAGTTTAGTATTGTGTTCCAATTAATAAATGATAATGTCCAAAATAGGTTGTGAAGTGCTAGACTTAGACATGACCTGGGCTTGTTTTGACATAAATAGGGCCTGTTTCCACCTGCATTCTGTTCTGGATCGGGTGCACTTGCTCAGCACGCCCTTACTATACATTGACTGGTATTGGTCTGAATTGCACATAATGCATTATATTTATGAGCATGTGCAGTGGAAAGGAACACTGAGATATTCTACGCCATTGGGCATCCATTCTGCTCTAGATTAGTCCCTAATTTTCTAACACTTAAATCAATGGTATTTTCATGTGTCATATGACATGTCCATTGAAAATGTGTAACAAGCAAGTAAATCCTATCTTTCATTATAACAAACACAATAAAGAAATGTCAAACAAATTACTGGAATTACACCATATATAAGAAAGAAAACATAAATGTCGGTACCAGTTAAGTACCATTAAAACTGTGTTTTATATGAAACACCTATTTTTAATTTAGAATGTCATGCAAAAAAAAATTTCACACATTTCACATTACTTTATAAAAACATTGGACCTAATTCAGAATTGCATACGCACGTAACTTACAAAGTGTAAGTTACATGAATTCTATGTGTGCATGTGCAGTACATACTCTGCGTACGTAACTTAAGAACGGAGTCCGTACGCATGTATATACGCACGGAAATGCAATCCCTGCCCAGAATTTAAGAACACAGGGTGTGTCACGGAATTAGAAAATAGAACTTTCTTTGCGAAAAACCTGTCCCCTAAATAAAATATTAATAAGATGATATTCAAAATTTGAAACAAGGTTTCAATGAAAGGTATTACAAAAAGTCTATTCAATTATTTAAAATAAAAAGGATTGACCAAATTTGCTTGTTACATTACACATCCAACAAATAAGGTTATATTTAAATGCTTAGAAACTTTAGAGATTTATTATAAATGTGCCATGTTCAAGCATTAGGCATTACATATATCTACTTATTTATGGACATACACATATCTGAAATAGAATTTTTTTTTTATATAAAAAGGTTTTTAGTAACTTAAAACTTATAATAGCAATACATTATCATTGTACTTTATAAAGTGTTAGGTGACATTATATTGATGTATCTTGCGCCTCAAAAAATTACGCGAACGTTTGAAAATCAGTATTTAAAAAGTTGCTAAAGAGAATATATTAGAACTTTTATTTGTAACACTAAAATTATTGCTTAATGCTTCACTTAATTCACACATACGAACAGTGAAAATATTAACTGACATTTAATGTAGGAAAAATCTCAACACTTCCGTGAGAAGTCTTTTATTAAAACACATTCCCTCCAGCTACTGTGGCCCTGTGAGGAGGAACACGAGGAGTTCTCTTTCTCAACATTCACCTTGCTTGCTTTAGAGTGAAGCTCCTCCTCCTAATTGACCCCATCTCTCACTGGAATGTTACTGGAACTGCAAAACAAAAAAACAATCACAAACAATAGCAGGTTCCCCTCATACTGGAAAAGACCCTGCAACCTACATTTAAGCAGTACCATGAATCTCTCTGTAACCTGGTGGCTGAATGTGCACACTTGTGTGCAGCATGCTGTCCTGTGGTTAGGTTTAAAACAGGGGTTAGGAGAAAGGGTCTCAGAAAGTAGACATTGGGCTGGATCCAGACTTAAGTAAGTGCTTGAAATTAGTTTCTCCTGGGCTAAACCATGCTGATTGCAGGGGGAGTCAAGTTAATTGTATTCTTTGCCTGCAGGGATATATCTTTGAATTGCTTACTGCACACAGATACTGACCAGCTTTACTATCACACTGTTATTTAAACTTGGGTTAAGAAACATCACCTCTCAACTCTAATACTGTTTGCAACAGATGAAATATGACTCCCCTGCAATCAACATGGTTTAGCCCAGGAGTAACTAATTTCAAGCACTTACTTAAGTCTGGATCCAGCCCATTGTCACTTATAATGTAAACATTATATATATTTTATCATTAAAAACATTATTTCTTATAATTATCCTTACCTAAAAGTCACGCATCACAACCACCTTGCCTATGCCAAAATCTAGAGAATATTGTTGCCTACCTCACGGGCAGGCAATCATGGGCAGTCCCTGGGTATTTGGCAACAAAAATAAAGAGAGAAGCATCACATATAAACAGGACATTCAGGGACTGGTAGCTCTTCTTATTAGGGACCAGAGCAAAAAGCGTGCCATCAACAGCACCCTGTTGTAATGTGATGAAAACTAACTTCGATGGCAAACTGCTGTTTGCTCTGAACAATAGCAATCTGATTGATCCGGAGCAGGAATGCCCTCAGTACAACCTTCAGTATTCTACTGGAGTAAGACTGGAGTAAGACTGGGACATTATTGCTGTGAGTCCATAACTTTCTGCAATGACTAAGTAGAACAAAACTGTAACACAGACAACAATTTAGTCAGCAGTTGTGTTGCTATATGGGTGTTCACTTTTTTCAGTTACCAGGATGACATGAGGGTGTAGCTGGAACCACTGCCTCATTTTGGACCAGATCCAAACTTCCAATTCCTGTTGCTCACAATACTCAGGCATCCTTGTGAGCAAGGAATATCCTATCACTTCACTTGCAAAGATATCCAACAGCAGACACCTATCTTAATACTTCCTCGCCATCCTTACATAAAATAGGGAAAGCTCAGAAGTCTGGATAGAATGCCGTCATTATATTGTTTGCATACCTTCTCCTCCCGCTGAGCGTACATGTGCATCCCGCACTGTCCAGCCTCACCTTTGTACACGCGCCCTGAATGGCATTCTGGATTAAAAGCCATACCGGGAATGTGCTGTGTACAGATGAGTAGTTGCAAAACGCAGGTATTGTTCAATCCCAGCAAACAGAATAACAACCTTATGTGCACTATTCCAGAATTATAAAGTAGGTCAATGTTTATAGGAGAAACGGCTCTTTAAAAATGCGGTCTTTCATATTAAAAACTTGTTACACCAGATTACCATTGAGAAGCAGGTGCGTGAATAACAAAGTATGAATGGCATTTTCCATGGCAGATAACTTGTGGATTGTTGATGCCAAGGGCCACCTTAACTTTTCTCTTCTTTATATGTGTGCGAGGACAGCCATTTTGAAATTTGGAGCGCTCATTATACACAGAGCATGCCAAAACTGTACATTTGCATATAAATGCTTGGTCACTTGAGATTACCATCCAGCCCAACTGCCAGAAGTGTCAAATGTCGAAATTCTGATCTGATCTATTACGCTTGTGCATTATGTGTATTTGCGCAATCGCAAACATTATTTACCAGACAAGCGCAAGGAAGTCGCCAAAGTCGGTCCCCTATTCAAAATAACTTACAAAAAGTTTTTATTTTTAAATCTAAGTGATATATAAAATTCAAACATCCTCTTGCTATTCAGTATATCACCATAGCTAATTTGTAGAAATCATAGATAAATTTGATTCTGTTTAGTTAAAGATATCTCCCCTTCTTAGAAGCCTTTTCTTAATAAACAAGTGCTATTTTTTGTTCTTTGGTGTTACATTGAGGTTTGCTGTAAAGTTGATTACAGACTGATTGTCGACGCTCGCGGTTATAGGCTCCTTTCAGCATTTTTCAAATGTAAGTTCCTTCAGAATGTTTGACAAGCATATCCCTTCTTTAATTGCTTCTCAAAGTGAGACGTGTTCTGCTCCACATCCAGTATTGACAGACATGCCATTGGTTGCTTTCTTGTTTTTTTTTCTGCTTGTAGAGTGTGGATTTTTCATTATATTATAACTGAATATCAGAGTATAGGGATTTTTCTGATATTTTTTGCAGTGTTCAATATTTATGGTTGAAACAGCTCAAGTAGTGAACAGCAAATTCTAGATCATGTCATTTCCCTTGAACATGATATTCATCAATCTTCTAGAGAATCTTTTCTGAGGAACATCCATTATGTTATTGAGTAACTGTGTTCATTTTTCTGGCTATGGACTCTTGTTTGTAATTACTTGTGCCAAACCTTAAAACCATAATAATTAAACTATATATATTATACAGGGGTAGTAACTCCCCAGTGGGTCTCTAGTGTCTGCTATGCACAGGCGCGGCGGCTCTGCTGAATGACGCTAACGTCACCTAAGGTCACATCAGCGTCTTCTGCTGAGCGTGCCGTGGAGGAGAGAGCCAAAGTACCGGTAAGTGTGTCTTTGGAATGGGGATGCGAAGGGACATAGGGCCTGATCCAGAGCTACAATGTAGCGCTGAGCGTACTAACGCCGTAGTTACGCCAGGCAACATCGGCCCGCGCATGCGTAGCTCTGGATCGGACCCATAGAGAAGGGCAGTAATACTGGCTGTTTTGCTAAGAGGGGCAATAAGACTGGCTGGACACAAATAGAGGGTGCAATTAGACTGGCTGGATATAAACAGAGGGGGAAATAAGAATGGCTGGACAGAAAGAGGGGGCAATAAAGCTGAATGGACACAGAAGGAGGGAGCAATAAGGCTGTAATGTAATGTAATACATTTTTTTCCAAATTTCTGGCCCTAAAATTAAGGTGCGTCTTATACTTGGGGAAATACGGTATATATACGATATATATATATATATATATATATATATATATTTACACAGCTACTTCCTCTAATGCATTGCTGTTTTTCTATTTATCTTTGATTTTGTTGCTCGTTATTGGCTGTATCTTTTCTTTAAATTAATCATTTTACTTAAGCTCACGGTTTCAAATTCTAAATGTGCATGAACGATCATTGACAGTTTTCATGCTGCTATCACTGTTGGCGTGTGTTTGGAAATCTCAGTGCAGACTTCTTGCCATGGTAGATGTATAAATATACTGACCAACATTACTGAGAGGAACAGCTATAAGAAGAAAAGCACAGAAAGGTTCATTACAATGCACTCTATTTTCTTTTCTTTTCACATACACAGTGCTTTTTGCTGACCTGGATCTGATCCTTAAAGGATATATTTACTTGTTCACATATATTATATTAACACAAATTATTACTGATTAATTATTTTCATTTTATTTTCTATCTTATTAATATAAGGGCATGCAATCTAGTCTATTTATTAAAGTGTGTAATTATGGTGCTAATTTGCTATCATACAGTATAAAAGTTTATTTTTCATTTTCCAAAAATAAAATGAACTTTAATTTTTACCTGTGAATAGCCTTTTATTAGATGAAATTTACTAAACTGACTTTTGGGAATAATCTAGTAAGCATTGACCTGATTGAGGTATCCGTGCGACTTACGTGAGCACAGAGATCTGTATCCAGGCATAGAAAGGGGGCAGTGCATTCCCCTGGTACTCCCCTCTTTCGGAAGGAGTTCTGGACCCTTACTGTACATGTCCAGGACCCTGCCCTAACGTCTCGGATCTGTGTGGATCTGCTGCTCTCTTCCCCCGGCCCTTCATTACATGCCTGGCGGGGTTTAGGCATACGGATTTGTAGTGCCGGCCCCTTCTACGGAAGTTCTTTGTTCCGCACGGAAGGACTTAAGATACGTAACATCTAACATGTACATGTGCCAATATTACATGTCAAGGGGACTTAATCAACTGACTTGCGTAAGTTCTCTTAAGCACTTATTTCTGAATCAGGGTCCAAAAGAGGTAGACATGGTTCATAATTTTCTTCTATCAGCAGCCAGTACTTTTATCTCTACCATATTACCATAATAATAGCTTTGGTTTAAGACATTATACTGATTATATGAATGGTATTGCTAAAGCAGAACCCCCCCCACACACACACCTTTCTTAAAATTGGACGTGCCTTTTCAGGATGCAATTTCCTAAGTTTCAGTATACAAATCCTTACCACCTTTTCAAAGATTTCCCTGGAGTTGCCAGATGGTTGCCAGTCAATCTGCTACACAGACACAGGCTTCAAGCTCTGACCACACCAGAAACCTCTGCTCAAAGCATCATATGCCATATGACTGAGGTGACCATAGGTATAATTATAGACCATGAATAATTTAATAGTTAGTGATGAATACTAAAATGACCTGTAGTGCTTTAGCTAGAGGCATTCTAGTTACTCAAAAAAATGATGCACAATTAAATTATAACACAACCTCAAAACATGCCGAGGCGCCAATGAATATCTTTTCAGAAAATTACTTGCAGTGCTACTGAAAGTTGGCATCAGTGCACAGAGCTCTTATTTTAGAAAGCTATATGTGGCAACCAAGCTTTGCTATAACTATTAAACAGGGCAAAACTATTGGTAGCAGAGAAAAGGCAAAGCTGGTACCAAGCTTATGTATATTATTAACATTATAGGAAGGTTTTAGGCTACCCTGATGATAAGTTTGGCAATTTACCTACAGTAAATGCATAAAGTCTTTGCATTGTACACGTTTTGTTATAATACAAACTAGCACAAAAATAAAAAATAAAGTGCTACTTTAGATAGATGATAAAGCATTTCTCATATTTAGAATATACTTTTGATTTTATGATTAAAATCTTTTTGTATCGTAATATATATAAATCCATTCAATCTCCATATGTTGCAATCAAGTTCCTGCAGGAGAGCAACACTTTAGAAGCATTTTCTATTAATAATGCATTAATATGTGACAATACTATATCGCTTTATCTTCTCTGAGCTTACCTGGTCTTTTTTTCATTTCTCACATTGACAAAAATAAGGAATATTAAGGTTTACAGATTATTGCTGCCATCTTGTGGTAAAACTGGATATGCAAATACTTCATACAATACAGCCGTTGTAAAATGAAAAGAAAGTGTGACCCCGCAATCCAGAACACATCAGTGACATATATACACAATACAGAGAGCACACAAGTACCCTCTATACAAAACCAAAAGCACACTGCTATGCAAAACAGACAGCATGCCAGTGACCTATATAAAATACAGAGAGCATACCAAAGACCTATAAAGAATACAGGGAGCATCCCAGTGACCAGACTTTACATGATGAATATTACACGCTAATTAAATGTTCTTATTACAAGCTAATTTAATAAGTTGATATTCAAAGAACAGAACTCCTATTTCAAATCACAGAGTAAACAATAATTAATTTTTTTTTATTACATTATTTAATGAACTTGCAAATAAAAAACTGAAAATATTTAACTAAAAAAATAATAATTAAAGTTTTTATTTACTACTTTGTTCTATTAGTTACTATTGAAAAAATATATATATTTTTTTTATAAAAATGTAATTAGTTCCAATGAACTAGATGAACTAGAACCCACCCCCTACAAATGTATTTAATAGTAAAAAAAAAAAATAGAAATAATTTATATTACTTAATAATACTCTAGGTTTATT
>WWET01000636.1:234365-244875 GCA_011038615.1 Limnodynastes dumerilii | reverse complement strand
TGAAGTTAGGGTAGCCTTCAGTCGGCGTAAGGAAGGGGCCATACGCCCGCACAGGGGGAGTGTCGAGGTAAGTGAACGCTGATACGCTGTGCTTTAGTAAGCACAGCGCATCGGCGTGCCTCTGGATCAGGCCCCTCGTGAGTAATATTCTGTATAGGTATATGTGTACCAGAAACACTCTCAGATGAGGGTTTTATATATGGATGTTGTGTGTTTTCTTCATTGGATTCCTCAGGGTATCATGCAAGAATATGAGTACAACATAGCGTAATACTGTTTATAAAATAACTTTACTGTAGAGAATACATAAAATATGCTTACCAAATATATAAGATAAAAATACCATAAATACCAAATATATAAGATAAAAGCACTTTGTATAATTAGAAGTCTTATCTGTGCCTGTGGAGTTCTCGTGGCAGTCTACTACCCAGGACTGGTCCTCGCCATGGAGATGACTCCATTCGGCTTAGATCGATACACAAAAACTTCTCAGTGGAATCAGCAACAGTATATAGCAACTGCTTTTCCAAACTGCATAGAAAAGTGTAAAAGTCCCAACGTGTTTTGTCCTGTAGCGTATATCTGCTATTACGGACTTCCTCAGGGGATGCTAGAAATACTAGTAGTGAATGAGTCACTCAATCACTACAAGTATTTCTAGCATCCCCTGAGGAAGTTTGCTAATACCTATCTGTTTGCTAATTTGACTTTAAACTTTCTCTAATTAGCCATTTGAATTTATATATTCTTTCATTGTGGTTATAACACTCCACTGAAGACAGCACCTTGCATTATAAATTGTGTATATGCATAATAGAATTATATTTATGTATGTATTATATATTCCTTATTTTAATAAATGTTAATGTTGAGTATACCAGTGTTGGTCTTCAGCTATCACAAGTTTTAATTTATTTATTGTATTCCTAATCCAGCGCTGTTTATTTGTTTTTGGTAACTAGAGTATAACAGGAAAGACCCGTTTTACCTGTGTTTATAGCAGTTACTTAATTAATATATGATTGCAATTGTAGTCTGTCTATGTGGTCAGCTGTTGGCGGGGAGATTTAGTTATTCCAATAACCTTAAATACATTTCATATTTTATGACACCAAAACCCAAATTTATATAATTTTATTATTAAGTATATGATGACATGGACTCAGGGGTTTTCACATCTGATACAGGGTCTCCTGGTTTAGTGGTAGTTAATAGCAAAAAAGGGTTCCTGATACAGGCTTTGCTCATTGGTTGGAACTCAAAGTGGGACACGAGGGAAGCACTATTGAATAAATTAGAAGGTGGACCTGTGTCAGTGATTTAAATAAGAATCGCTTTAAACCTATTGGCTGCCAGTAAACTAGGGAGAAACTTAAAACATGTGTTTAGGGCAAAGCGGTCACCTGACCATTTCCAACATGACCACCGAACCAATCACTTAGCCCTGGATTACAGGTTAGCCAGAGTTTAAGAAACACCAGGAACGCATGACAGAGCAGGCCACGTTGGTGGTCCGGGATCAGCGCAGCCGGCAAAACTCTGGAAAATGCTACATCTGACCATGTAAGTCCCGCACTTTGTGACATATGATCCCATACGGACTTTGACAAATTGTTAGTGATAGTATGGGCTGTGTGAGTGATAGTATGGGCTGTGTGAGTGATAGCATGGGCTGTGTGTGAGTGATAGTATGGGCTTTGTGTGTGTGTGGGCAGTGAGATGGTATGAGATGTGTAATAGCATGGGCGGTGTGATTGCTAGTATGGTAGTGTGATAGTAATAAAAAGGATGGGCAGTGGGATAGTTGTATGGGCATTGTGATGGGCAGTGTGACTCTGAACACCATACACCATAGTATTGACGGATATTAATGATGATTATAAAACTCCTTATGCCGGTGCAGCCATCTAGACACTGGATCACCAGTGAAATAATGTAAACCTTAAAGTGCTCCAGTGGTTTACTGAAAACCACCCATTAAAAATTAGTTATGGGCCACTGCTGTTGGCCACAGTTGTGGGCTTGTCCCCCAGGCTAAAATTTTCCAGTCAGCCCCTGCTCCAGAGACAAGTGTTTATCTGCATCTCAGCACTTAATATTGTGTATTGTAGTGTCTTTTCACAATTTCATGGAGTTTGGCTACTATTCATTTAAATTACTATGACAAATAGTAGATGCTGCACACACAAAACAACTTCTTTGATGTGGTCATATGCTATCAAATTTATTTTAGCAATGTCTTATTTTAACATTGCTGGATTTTATACTTTATTAAATATTTCTTATTTGCTCATTTGTTGTTTCTACCCTTCTCCCACCCAACCCTACAATCTTTATTACAGGTGTAGTACAATACTTCAGCAACGAATTATTGATGCATTTTGATCCTATCACTGATGTGCTGTGGATGGGTAAAACCTACATAACTGCAGTGACACCGTTTAACCCCCTATATTCTTCTATAACAAATCTTCCTCCTGGTTAAGTTGACAAACTAGTTAAACGAATATCCACACCCAACATCGCCGACACTTCACTAACACCTAACAGTTCAGCCAGTGCATTATACTTATAACTCTCTGCTTTATTCTACAAATGTTGCTAAAATTTGCCATACTCGATCCAGGTTTTCTGCAAGTAGCTACTCCATGGACTGAGCCATGCCCAGATAAAGTTACACAAATTGGTGGTTGTTCAAATGAATTTATAGGTTAATACACAGGTGTACAGAAACAAAAGGATAGGTTAGTTACTGGATGATGGCAGTGAGCTGGGGCACTTTTGTTTTCTTTCTATGCAACCAGATTAAGAAATGTTTCTGTGCGGCAGTTTTTGGTATAAATGACCAGATAGACTCTGTAACTCAGAACTGGGTAGTGTCAGTTAATGGAAGCCAAAACATTATGAAAATCAAAACACTGCCAATGGCAGTGTAATTTCACATGGAAAAATTCAATTAAAAGGGGACTTTTTTGCAGAAAAGTTGAGGGCATTGGGTGCAGGAGTAGTGCTGAGGTTGTTTCTTCAAAGCTTGCTTGAAGAGAAGGGGCCTGATCCTGAGCTACGGCCGCCGCCACTATTATGCTAGCCAAAGACGTAAAAACGCTGTTTTGTATGTACTGTGCATGCGCGGCAGATGTTACGCCACATAACTCTGAATGCACGAACTGCCTCGTATCAACAGTGTAACTACGAATGAAGGGGCGTGATTTCCATGCCACACCCATAATTACGCTTTGGAGGTGGGGTGAGGCATTTAAATCATACAGTATGGGAGTGCTTAGACACCTACGTACGTGAAGCCTTTACGTACGTCAGTAGTTACACTTTGAAAAGTTAAGGTAGGGTTTAGCAAGCGTAAAACAGCAAAAGTACGTATGGCCGAGGGGAGGGCCTAGAAAATATGCCATCGTAAATACGCTATGCGATGAAACGTAACAAGCCCGTAGGTCTGGATCCGGCCCAAGGACAACATGATCTGTCACCATAGATGATTTGGCCAAGAGGAATCTTATGTTGTGGCATCAGGCCAAGTGGTCAATGAAGTTCCCAGTTTCCCCAAATCCATTTCAGGGTTTGGATTGTATTTTGGCGGAGTAGTGGGGAGCAGGGCTACCATCGGGGTGGGGGGGGGATGGGGGTTTGGGATAGCCAGAACTATTGTCCTAGGCTTGGAGCTGATGGGACACGCAGATACGTACCTTAGTTCTTGGTTGTCAGAGCTGTACATTAGCGGGTTAGAAAAGTACTTAAAATAAATTTAGCAGATTCACAGTGACGTAGTTTTCGACTTACGTACGTTGCTTTAAGAATTGAGTTAATACGCATGCGTGGTAGCTTATTTACACCATCCACGTACCATTTCTGTACGTAGATTTCGTAAGCGTGGTCTAAAGGCCGCGCTTATGTAATCTACGTACAGAAATAGTATGTAGATAGCATAAATAAGCTACTACGCATGCGTATTAACTCAATTCTTAAAGCAACGTACGTAAGTCGAAAACTACGTCACTGTGAATCTGGACCAATAACTGGAAGCGCTAGGAGTTTATCTCACAAATGTAATAATGTATTGAATATCAAAAACCAAATAGATACATAAAAACAATCCAATATAAAAAGTAGCATCAATACTATGGACCTTCCCTTGGAGCGCCCTTACTGAAAAGTGACTGCGCCCTTCAGAACGCTTGCCAGAGCAGCTGGAGCCACACTCATTCCTGAACTGGTTGTGACCGCGTGCTCTTCATTTCTGAGCGTGCAGAGTAGAAAATCACACTAAGCAACGTCATGTCAATTGTCTTACGCTCACATCTGGATCAAGCCCAATGAATGCAACAAATGGAAAAAATAAAAAACTCCTCATCACCCATTACATTGCAGAATGGTTTGAAAAGGTTTGAAAAGAGAAATTTGCTATTGGGAATGGGAATCTAGTTCCCTGTTCCCAATAGCGAGAGGCTGTGGTAGTTGCGTCGGGTACACTAAGGTTATTCTGTTTAAAGGTTAGGGTTTGGGCTTGTGGGGAAAGTTAGGGTTAGGCTGCAGGGCATGAAGGGTTAGGATGCGGAACATGGAGGCTGTGGGGCATGGAGGGTTAGGGTTAGGCTACGGGACGTGGAGGGTTAGGCTGTGGGGCATTGGGGGTTAGGGTTAGGCTACAGGACATGGGCGGTTAGGTTTAGGCTGTTGAACATGGGGGAAGGGGTTAGTGTTAGGTTTTGGTACATAGAGGGTTAGGCTGCGGTTAGTGTTAGGTTACAAGACATGGAAGATTAGGGTTAAGCTGTGGGGCATGGGGGGTAAGTGTTAGGCTGCGGGACGTGGAGGGTTAGATTTAGGCTGTTGAACACGGGGAGGGGGGGGGTAGTGTTAGGTTTCAGTACATATAGGGTTAGGGTTAGGCTGTGGGGCAAGGGGGGTTAGTGTTAGGTTATGGGACATTGGGGGTTAGGGTTAGGCTGTGGGGCATAGAGCATTAGGGTAAGGCTGAAGGACATGGAGGGTTAGGGTTAGGCTCTGGGGACATTGGGGGTAAGGGTTAGGCTGTGGGTACATGGAGCATTAGGGTTAGACTGAAGGATATGGAGGATTAGGGTTAGGCTATGGGGACATTGGGGTTAGGGTTAGGCTGTGAGGACATTGGCTGAAGGGTAAGGTTAGGACTGAAGGGTAAGGTTAGGGTTAGGCAGCGGAAAATGGAAGGTTAGGGTCAGGAGAGGGTTAGGTTTAGGTGAAAACACTTACCTGTCAGCGCAGGAATTTTTGTGTCTCCGGAAGTTGCTGCTTTGTAAAATGGAGACTGACGGTAATTGCCAGGAGTCAGCGTTCAGCTATCGTATGATGGTCTGTCACAAAACAGACCGTCTTACCGGAAACCACACCCCCTCCTTACAAACACTTATCTCACTTACCACCAGACACACGTACTATAAGTAGTAGAAATATCACTGGCCGGGAACCTCTTTACTAGTAATTCCCTTTACATAAAACAGATTAGGCAGAGCAGAAAATACGTAATTAACACCTTTCAGCTACTTATATTTGTTGAGCTAAATACACAGAGAATTATATGCAAGAAATGCAAACTCTACATGTATTTCCTTACTTTAAGCTTAATTATGTTGTGTATGCTAAAACCTTAATTTACCCAAGCGTTCCTTGTTTTAATGTGTTGTAGATTGAGCCATGCAGAGTTCTGACCTTAATATAATAGCAGCAATGCTCTTTTGCTCACCTTTAGCTAATTAAAATATATACAGTTGTGCACTGCCATTATTTATCTCACACTCATTTTGATCACTGTGGTAATACATTCTGAAGACCGATGACTGTGTCATGTAATTAAGCTGTAATGAAAGAGGGAACTTCGAAGAGGGTTAAGGCTTTTTTTTTCCTTGTTACAATACATGTAAATTAATGTATTATCAGATCAAAGGTAATCATTCTGCTTGGTTACTGCATTCCAAAAGACTACTGCATTCTATAGTTTCCAATACGAATCTGGTGAAATTAATCTTTATGTAATTTATCGTTTTAATTGCTGTATATATAAGAATAATGACCAAAGAAGGATATTGATATGTTTAAGATGGTTTTATATTTTTATGTATATGTGAACTATTGCCCACCTGATTAATTATTTATTTATTACCAGGTTTTTATATTACTATCAGATTACATAGCGCTTTACAATTTAACAATCATTCTGGGTGGTAACGGTAGTAGATGATAATAGTGTAGACAAATGTTATGTAGGTTTAGGAATTTGATATAGCTATATTGTGAACTAAACCTCCTTTTTATGTATGTGCTGACACATAGAGTTATATAATGCATGTTTGGAGCGCAGCTAGGTCTGTTTCTCAATTCTATCTAATTATCTATCTATCTATCTTAGAGTACCTTACCTAATACAAGATGAAAGAAATAAAAAATCTTCTTCAACATTCCCACTGGGTGAACTCGAGGGGTAGCATGATGGTTTAATGGTGGGGGGAAGAGTTAAGTACTAATCCACAGGCCCAGGTCACATGTCTTTGTAACCCTCTTCTAGGTCTGTTTCTCAATTCTATCTAATTATCTATCTATCTATCTTAGAATATTGTACCTAATACAAGATGAAAGAAATAAAAAATCTTCTTCAACATTCCCACTGGGTGAACTCGAGGGGTAGCATGATGGTTTAATGGTGGGGGGAAGAGTTAAGTACTAATCCTGCACACAGGCCCATTAATTTCTTAAAACAACCCTAACCTGGAAGGGGTACATAGTTAGGGGCACAAAGGATATATCATTGGAAGGCAGATTGCTAGACAGTCGTCCTATATGTTTTTTTTGTCAGAAATTTGCAATTTGGTGGTGATAGGGTGCTTAGGGATTTAGGGGTTGATTCAGAGATGCGATTGCGAAAAGATCGCAAATATACGCACGTTAGCTAAGATCTTACCAGGTTACAGCCCACTGCATAAACAGTCACTCCCCTTGCAAACAGCGGCGGATCTTAAAGTTAGACCACCATTGACTAACCCTAAGTCTGCGCTGTCATTTAAGATCTTAAGGGAAGTAGTAGCATTTTGCATATTGTCTGCCCGCGCCCACTTTCCCTCATCTCCCTGCCTCCCCCCGCCCATTTCCATGCAAATCCTTAAGATCTTAAACTTTCGCAGCACTTAAGATCTTAAGTGCTTGCGATCGATTCAAAGGTACGCTCTTAGCGAATTTACGCTCCTAATCGCTACGTAGACGGTGTTGCACTATTACTACGCATGCGCAGTTATGCAAATTTTCTAAGATCCTAAATATACGCTCCTAAGTTGCGTGAAAATCGTATCTCTGAATCAGCCCCTTAATCATCAATTAGTAAATGTAACAGGAAGTACATTAAACTTTTTAACATAATTGTATTACCTTTTCTTTTATTACATGCAAGAGCTTTGTTAATGTAGCGTAATGTTGATAGCATATGATCTTGTACTAGCCAATATGGGCAATGATAAGGGTTGATCAGCACTACAGGTGTTGGACAGATATTGTAATTTTGAGCTATGCATTTTCTGCAAAATTCCATTTGAAAAAGTACAGACAAAAAATAACACATAGTTAGCAATAGTTAGACCTCCAGAAGAGATTCTAAAATCAGTGTGACAAATCATTGTTAATAGGATTGATAACATTTGATATAATTGAGAAAAGTGTCATGTGATACTAGACTGTGTGCTCAGGTGGAGTTACTAAGTATGGTTCACTAGGATTAGAGCATGTATTTTTATTTATTGGTCAAAACCTACATGTTCTTGAGACTAACCATGCATAGTTGGGAAGAGAGCTTAAAGTTTGTACAGAATACATGATTTTCACATGATTGTCATGCAGATCACACAAAGTATTTTAAATGATATGTGATCAGTGTGTACGCTCCAAAAATTATGCAGAATTATTTCAAAGGACATTTAATTTGTTTAAGCAGAAGATCATAGGAAATATAAAAAATATACATCCACCGGTAACTTGTGTCAGTGTATATGGATAAATCATCAAGCTTATCAGGACTTGAAATTATATTATATTAATTAATATTAATAAATATTGGGTATTAAATATAGAATCTAGAAGTCCTTATTTGCGCATGAGATACGATAAAAAAATGAAATGTGAAATATGAATATTAGTAAAAATAGAGTTCATAAGAAATTAGTTTGTAAAAATAATTCTTTAATATATTTTGAAATTGTACAAAAAAATAAAAAATAAAAAATAATAAAGATATACCGATAATCCGAAAGTGTGTGTCCTGTATGTAGTCTTTTTTTTTTTTAAAGATTGTTTTATTTGGTTTTTACAAGTAAGTAGACAATACAGTATAGACATAAAGCAGCTGTTCACAGGCATACATACATTGGCCCGTATTGACAGATCCGTTAGTTAAAGGTAGGCAATTATACGCACGTACGTTGCAAGGCAACACACATGACACTCCCCTCACACGGACGGGTTGTCGGTGACTTACGCTTCCACAGGGCACTCTTATCTCTACGTGTGCATTTTGGTGTGTATAATACTTAAGTACGTGTGTATGTAACTAAGCGCGCCCTCAAATTGTTATTTAAATGCCCCCCCACCCACTTTCACATAACTTTGTCCGTACGGATTTCAACCACGCCCCTCCGCACGTATGTCCCCAAGTGCGATTCACTTGTACGTGCCTAATGGACTTCCATGTGTAAATTCAACGTAAACAGCATAAACAAAGTTACTACGCATGAGCAGTTAATTGGATCCTAAAAATAAGCACGGAACTCCGCGCAAAAACGGATCTGTGAATACGGCCCATTGTCGGCAAATAGTAAAACAGAAGAGTTGCTAAGTGTTGTGTGGTGCATAACAATAGATGTTAATGCAATATTAAGCATAACTTTAAAAGGCATGATACAGTGTGTGTTTGTTAGTGGGGTGGGGAGGCAGGAGAGGAGAGAGGGGGTGGAGTTGGGGAGTCAGTCAGACAACCAATTGGAATACTGTGATGTTAGCCACTTCCAAGCAGAGTCATAAGAAGTGAGGAGAAGGAAATAAGAGCTGATTAAAAAATAAGGCTTGCTAGTCCAGGAGTTGGGAGCTGCACCTGGGAGAGATAATGGAATGAAAACCAGGGGGGCCAGACATTCAGGAAGATGTGGGATCTAGTATTCATGTATGCAGACATTTTTTCCATGGAGGAAATTATCCTTTATGTTACTTCTTGTGGTGCCCCTGTGGAAATGTGCCCAAGAACATGTTTTGAAAAGCCAAAACCTTATGCTATAAGTATTTATAAAAGTATGGGGAAAAATCCCCTTGGTGTTGCATTATGTGTACTGTTGCTAGGCAACAGTCAGCTGGCTGGGCCACGAGGACAGAGCTAGCATGCTGGGTTCTGGAGATTTCTTTGGAGTGGCGCGAGATTAGGGGAAGTTGGAGAGCGGTTAGAGAGAGTTAGTCAGTTGTGAGACGAAGTGTGTGAAGGACGATTGTTAGAGAAAGGCTGTGACAGAAGGCAGAGTTTGTGACGGAGAACCGGAGGGTATTGTGAAATAGAGGAGGCAGCGCAGGCAACGGGAGATTGCCGGAGGTACTGACAGGCAAGCGAGCTACTGACCGAGAGAGCTGGCGAGAGGTTGGCTGGAGTGCTGGAGTATCATCAGGATAAAAAGCCATAGCAGAGAGCTGAGACAGCACAGAGAGAACTAAACAGAGACTTACCGGAGAGTGTCGGGAGTAGTCCGGAGCTGGCTGTGGTGATGCAGGTGATCGGAGGGGATGGAGACTGTTCAGAGGAAAAGGGGTGATCGAGAGAGGAATCGGAAAGGCCGAGGGAGACAGCAGGTGATCGGACTGGTCGGAAAGGGTTGGTGTCGGACAGAGGTGACAGTGGGAGAGAGGTTGGAAGAAAAGAGAGGGACAGAATCTAAACGGTGCTTTGGCTGTGGTCCGGAGAGGAGGAAAAGTGCATCTGAGAGGGTTGGAAGGAGACTGGTGTCAGATGGAGAGGTGGTGAGCAAGAGGAGTTGGAGAGAAACAATTGTTAAAGTAATTGCAAGAGGGTGAAGCGAGTGAAGAAAGGGACAATAGCAAGCGGAAAATACCTAAAGAAAGGAAAAGCAGAACTGTCAGAAGCCACTTTGAGTAGAGAAAAGTAGAGACTTAGGGCCTGATCCAGCGTTACGAAAATTCGCACGACGGGCGAATGCGAACGTACGCTCGGGCGTATCAACCTACACGCCCCTAGCACTCCCATAGTAAAGTCCCTGCTTACGGCGGCTATACCCTACACTGGGTACGACCGTCGGCCGTACGAAAATTCGCAGAAAATACGCTGAGAAAATACGCTTAGCACGCCCATACTGTACAATTAAAATGGCTACCCCCGCCTCCCTGTAGTAAAACGGGCCCCCAGCCGACCATCGAAAAAAAAATCCGCTCGCCGTGCGAAAAATACGCTAACGATACGCCCGCTATTCGCTCATGACGC
>WWET01000636.1:218853-232574 GCA_011038615.1 Limnodynastes dumerilii | reverse complement strand
CTGGGTACGACCGTCGCCCGTACGAAAATTCGCAGAAAATACGCTGAGCGTACGGGCTTAGCACGCCCATACTGTACAATTTAAATGGCTATCCCCGCCTCCCTGTAGTAAAACGGGCGCCCAGCCGACCATCGTAAAGAACGCACGCCCCGCGAGCGAAAAATACGCTCACAATACGCCCGCTATTTGCTCATGACGCCCGGGCGACCGGAAGCTGTCATACTGGGCATGCGCGTTGCAAATTTTTTCCCGAATTTTCGCATACGCTCGTCGTACGCTCGCTTGCGGTCGTTGCTCTGGATCAGGCCCATTTCCTCTGAATCTACCACCCTCCAGTTTATATTTATGACCCCATGTTCTATTACACCTCTTCCTTTGAAAAATTCCCCCTCCTCTAGCGGGACACAACCCTTGCTATATTTGAAAACTCCTATCATATCCCCTCTCCCTTCTCTGCTCCAAGCTATACATTTTTAGTTCCTCTAGCCTTTCTTGGTATGTTTTGTGACACAGGCCATGGATCATTTTAGTTGCTCATCTTTGCACAGTCTCTAATGCATAAGGCACCCAGCACTCTTGCAATTTACTAGCAACAAACCATAACATTCTATCTTTAAAATAAAAGCCAGACAATCAGTTACATACATCTGCAGATATATGATAAGCCACCAGCCACTTACAAGGCTTCTCTGTTTGGTGGTCCTAACTCTAAAACTGTCAGAGTTCTAAATTTGGGTCATATATCATTGATTTTTAAATTGAGAGCTCAAGCAAAGGTTCCCAAGTCTCCAAAACAGCCACTCTGAAACAGTACCCCTTGTCAGCTGCTACCCCAGCCAAGCATTAAAAAAACACACATATATATATTTTTTTAAGCATACATTTTCTCAGCTATTATACATTATTTCCACTGGATGGTGCTATTACTTCATTAAATTCATTGACCTGTGCAATTAATGAATATATTCCATTTTAAAATGTGTATATTTTATTGCTAAGATGTTTGCACTCCTCTGCAATCTTGAACTGTTTTACTTCTGGGTATTTCCTGGTTTGGATATTGAAATGTTATCTTAACAGTTTTCAGAATAAAATGGAGATTTTCGAGGTTTTTTTCTCCATTTATTATGGCTTTCTCTAGACAGACACAATCATTTGTGCACCTAAAAATAAAATGCTCAAAGCAAAGTCACATGTATTTCCCCAACTCACAAGGGGCCTGATCCAGACCTATGCTGTTACACTGAGCGTTCTAACACTCAGCGTAACAGCAGCTCACTCCCCCGATACTCCCCCTGCTTAGGGCGTATTTACACTCCCTTACGCCGGCTGAAAGCTACCCTAACTTCAGCCGGCATAAGGGAGTGTAACTACGCTGGGACCGCAGCGGTACTACGATAATGCTGCCCTCCCAGCCTCATTAACCTCCCTCCCCCCGCCTCCCTACACTAACCTGAATGTAGTAACGCTGAGGGATGCCCCCTCCAGCGTTACTACGGCGCTGCTACGGACGCCCGATCCATGATCGGGCGTTGCCGTAGCTACGCCAAGCAAAATCTGCCTGGCGCATGTGCAGATTGGCTTTTAAGCCGATCTTACGCTGCTGGCCGGCGTAGTAACGCCGGCCAGCGTAGGCCTAGATCAGGCGTTCTATACATAACTGTAAATGGACATTTGTAGTCTAATTTATGGCTCATTAGCAATAACTGATTCTAATCTATGCATCTTGTAATTAGTAGAATGAACATTTTTATTTACAAAATAATATTTAGACAAACATAAAAAAAAATCTTGATTGTATTCTACCTTAAAAAAAAGTATTTACCAAACTTGTGCATTGAATTTATTAGTTAAATTTAAACAACAGAAAACAGTCTTGATCAGGTCCTTTGCACCTTATAAGTTAGTATGATCAAAAATATTTGTTTATTTTTACCAGTTATCAATGCCACCTTTCTATATTTTCAGGCATTCAGCAGGGATGACACTATCAGAGTCATCTCATCTCCCTTAGTTAACTGGTCATTTCTCTAAGGTAAGTCTATTCCCATATCCTTATTCCTGACCTTTGAATATCCTCTACTACTGTTTGCTTATTTTCTACTGATGCTTATTTCAGGTAAGGTATAAAGTCTGTGGATCTATCACAAGCATCTAAAGTACTGCCATCTTTTCAGCCTGGTCACATGAGGGCATGTGGACCTGTCTCAATTGGGGTAACTACATCGCTCTTGTTTAGGCGGGAACCTTGTGCTTTGGGCTTTGGTCCTATTCACTTGAACTATCACTGCCAGTATATACAGTCATCAGTGTGTTCTCTGTAATGTAACATGTTGTTCTCTGCATTTACAGTATAACATTTCAATTCTTCATTGTATATTTTATCAAAGTACTGTGATGGTTTTCTTTTCTTATGGTGAAAACCGGTATCTGGTTTTCATCATCACAACAGTGCCATACCTCATCTACTTGTACCTACATATAACAGTTCCCCTGCCAAGTCTTGCGCTGCTCCGGGGCGCTGGGCGCAAGAAAGAGAGAAAAATGCAAATGGATAAGAGACAGAATGGAACGGACACAGCTGGAAAAGAACGGTAGATTGGCTAATTAGATGATTGGTGCAGAAGGGTGATATTCTGCAGTTGGAGGTGTGTCAGGGTAGAGAGAGGGCACTTTTCACATGGTGTAGAGGTCAGCTGACATGTGGGAGGGTAGAATTGTAGAGAATTACATTTCTATATGATGACTAATTATAAATACTGACTGATTTCAACTACTTAATAGTGTAAGTCCTATTTATACCTTTGTGTTGCAATTTTTTTTAATTTTGTTGATTAAAAATAAAACTCTTTTTTTTATACATGTTTTAATCATTTATCCTTGGTAATATGTTACTCTTCATTGGTAGAACATTTTCTTGAGTTATTTTAGTAGTTTATGTACAGTTGGTAGTTAGCTACTTTTTGAAGGATTGTTGTTTGTTTATCAATTAATGAATCTTTCATTTGGTAGTTACATTTCAGACTTTGTTTTATTTTGGAAAGGGTAGTAATTGGACCAATGTATTATTACACACAATAAGCCTGTCACTTATCTCCTATATCTAATGTTCTGCAATAATCTTACATTAGTGTATAATCTTAATTTGTTTATACTTTAATAAAAAAAACTGGTGGTTGCACAAAACTAGTTACTATCATTGATGTAGGCTTTACTGTATCTTTCAAAGGATCATTCTCTAATTACCAAAAGCTGTAAATAGCAATATTAAAAGCTCTAGAAAGGTTATTTTAACTGTGCTGTTTTTATTTTGTGTAATAACTTACTGGGAAATACAAAGGACATTGAACAGGGTTAATGTGTCACAAATGAATTAATTTACGGGAAAACCAAAACTTTGTGACATTGATTTAGAAATGTTATCAGTTCCTTGACCCAGACAGAATGAAGTCTACCAATCTCTCATTTTTCTCCAGTCTATTTTTGTCTTTGTATGACATTGTTATCTCCTCTATCATTTGCTCAGCAGTCACGTTAACCGCTCATCAGACTTTCCTGCACCACAAGACTTTAGAATCATACACACTGTAATTCCCCCGTGTAGTTCGTGTCAATGATTGTAGAAACCTGATTGTCTTCATTACACTTCATTAGACCATGTGTAGCAGTCAAAGCCAAAATAAGTATTAAATCAGCAAGATATTTAATACAGAATTGTTATTCTATAATAATATTATTACCTTTATCTTTATTTGAATATTGCCTTACATTTTATTATCAGCAGACTATAATGATAAGGGACCATGTTCAGAGATCCGTCAGCGAGATGTTCGCAATTATACGCACGGACAAGTTGTCCTTGACTTACGAGTGCCTCGTCCACCCATATCTTTAAGTGTGCGTATAATACTTCCGTGCGTACGTATCTAACTAACCGCACCCTCAAATGTTTACTTAAATGCCTTCACCACACCCACTTTCACGTATCTGTCTCCGGACGGATTACAACCACGCCCCTCCGTACGTATTTAATCACGTGCGATTCACAAGTCCGTGCCCAATGGACTTCCATGCGTAAAATCAATGTAGATAATTAGTCTTTATTGAAACATGTATAACAGAACAGTGAAAATATTAAAACATAAATATAACATATAAAAACTAAATAATTCAACTCAAGACCTTTGCTGTGTCTCACTTTATTACATGTAATTTATGTGTGTGTGTGTTCATTATGTCCTTTGTATACATTAATATTGATTCAAATTCACCTGGATATAGTGAGAAATATATATTGGATATTTTCTTCCCCAGCCTTCTGGTACTGGTTACCATGAATCCTGATAACAGCCCTAAAACATTTTTTTACTAAAGAAATGGTGATGCCAAGAGGCATAAACACTTTATTAGACTAACAGCAAAAGAATTTCTGAACATTCTGTTTCAAAAGGACTATCCATCTGAATATATTACTGTTCATACACCAATAGGGAGAAACAATTTGAAAAAAACCCTCACACGCATCAATATTATGTTTTATTTGTACTGTCTATCACTTTTACATGGTAGAAGATACACTGTGGTGATATAGTTGTTTCATTCAAACCCAAGTATAGGAGGAAAGGGATCTAAGAGTCATTATTTCATGTGATTTAAAGGTAGCCAACCGATGAAACAAAGCAATGAGAAAGACAAGTCAAATGCTTGGCTGCATAGGTAGAGGAATTAGTAGCAGAAAGAGAGAAGTAGTGATGCCCCTTTATAAATCATTGGTACGCCCTCACCTAGAATACTGTGATCAGTTCTGGAGGCCATATCTCCAGAAAGACATAACTACATTAGAGACTGTGCAAAGAAGAGCAACTAAAATGGTTCATGGCAACTAAAGGCTGGTAGATTCAGAGGAAATGAGTGTCTAAATTACTTCACAGAAAGGGTGATAGATAAGTGGAATAGCCTCCCATCTGAGGTGGTTGAGGCTAACACAGTAGAACAGCTTAAACATGCTTGAGATAAATATAAGGATATTCTAAATCTCAAACTAAATTTAAGGGTAAATAGGGTCTAAGGTCAGTATAGTTTTAAATAAACAACTGGTCAGACTGGATGGGCCATGTGGCTCTTATCTGCCTCACTTTCTATGTTTCTATCTGATCTTTTCTAGATGGATTATTTATTATTTTCACATTAAAAAAGAATATCTGACCTCTCCATAGTAAAGCAAGATTAACCATTCAGTGTTAAAATGCACTCAGAATAACCATTCTACCTCCATTTGCAGTGCCACAGGCACTTTTAGTGAATGATATAGAAGATACATGTCAGAGAAAGTGCAGCATATATTCCGAGGTGTAATTTGTCCTCTAGCTTTCTGTGCTATAATTATAGGAAACCACAAACATTAGAAAGGAACGCACAATTACCTGTTTAATGAGTTAAGTTGTTATCTATTCCTTGGTGCAAATAAAGGGCCTGATCAAGATTTCAAAGGAAATTTTGTACGTAGCCTGCTCAAATGCAGGCTAACATATATAATGTCTGATCCACAATACCGCATGCCATACATGTGGATTGTGGGTTTGTGTCCTATCTAACATATTCCACATGCAACTATATGTGTGCAGAATATAGTATCGTACATAAGGGTTAATAATGTCAGAGTCAAATGTCTGTAGCACATCTCTCTGGGTTTTATTTTATAGATAGAAGACCTGATTCACAGCTAAGAGTAAAATTGCGAACTTACCTAAATATACACACGTGAAAAATCAGCAATACCGATTCAGAGTAAAGAAAGAACCCAGTTAACCATTCCCCCTGAGTCGAGAGTGCAACATGAGGACGTAAGCCTATCTTGCGTATAATTAGGTATGTGCGGACTTTATTTGATGTGAATCGGTCATGCATAATGGTGCTTAAAATTGCCAATGATTCAAAGATGCGTAACTAAATGCACTGATTAGGCTCTGGAAAAGTAAAACAAATTTTATTGCTAAAAACAGCAAGTACTCTCATTAACATATGTAATCAATATTAACCATTAAAAATAATGCCTCCAGCCTCCCCAGCATATACTTTACTTACTGTTGATTTCTTCCATCTGCTGTTCTCCTCAATGGCATGCCCTCTCTTCTTAACAGTGACAATGGCGTTACCTAATGTCACATCAGCATCATTTGCATAAAGCAATCTGGTTCCTGCTATCAGCCACTGCAGCAGTCATATAGGACAGCTGAAAGGAGGTTTGGTATCAGCTGTTCTGTGTGGGAATTACTGGGAGCTGGAGACATACAGAGGTGCTCAGTTATAGCTTTTCGAGAAATGTATACTCATATGTTTTTTGCCATACTTCAATTCATACTGTAACCATTGTGCATTAGTGCATTCTTGCTTTTAAAGTGTGCACACGCGCCACAGTGACCTTGTACCAATAGCTGGGCTTCTGTATGTAAATATTTAGCCCAGAGTGTAAACAAAAAATCGGTTGCTCCCGATTTTACTGATACCAACACTAGGCTTTACCAGCCTGGGCTGCAGGATCCATAGAAAGGGGTACCCACAGTGTGGGGTTCCTCCGCCATGATTAATTATCTGTTGCATGTGATCTATCTGTCACCCATGAATTAACTTTTACCCATGAAGTAATGAACTATTGCATGTGAATTACCTATCATTCATTAACTAATTAGCTGTCCCATGTGAATTATCTGTCACCCATTAATTACCTGTCTTCCATGAGGTACTTAGCTATCATATGTGAATTATCTGTCACCCAAGAAATACCTGTCTTCAATGAAGTAATTATCTGTCACATGTGAATTAGCTGTCACCAATGAATTTGTTGTTGTCCATGAAGTAACTAGCTATTGCATGTGAATTATCTGTCACCTGTGAATTACCTGTTATCCATAAAATAGTTAGTTGTGACATGTGAATTATCTGGGGAATACTGAGAGCAGGAGAGACAAGAATGGTAAATGAAAAGGAACTGGTGACACATAATGAGAAGTACTGGGGAGGCTGGAGAGACAGATAGGGAATACTGGGAGCTAGAGACACATAAATGGGAAATACTGGGGAGGCTGGAGATACATAAACAGGGAATACTGGAAAGACTGTAGAAACATGATGGGGAATACTGGGGAGAATTTAGAGACATGGGGCCTGATCCAGAGCTACGAAATTGCTGTCCGACGGGCGAGCGTACGACGTTTTTTTGCGTATTTTTGTACGAAAATTCGCACCGCGCATGCCCAGTATGACAGCTTCCGGTCGGCTGGACGACATGAGCGTATAGCGGTCGAATGGTGTGTGAATTTTTCGCTCGAGGGGCGTGCGTTCAGTACGACGGTCGGCTGGGGGCTCGTTTTACAACAGGGAGGCGGGGGTAGCCATTTAAATTGTACAGTATGGGCGTGCTAAGCCCGTACGCTCAGCGTATTATGTGCGAAAATTCGTACGGCCGACGGTCGTACCCAGTGTGGGGTATGGCCGCCGTAAGCAGGTACTTTACTATGGGAGTGTTAGGGGCGTGCTTGTTTATTCGCACGGTCGAACATACGCATTCGCCCGCCGTGCGAAATTTCGTAGCTCTGGATCAGGCCCATGATGAGAAATAAAATACTGCGGAGAATGGAGAGTCATGGACGGGGGAGGCTGGATCAGAATTTTTATTTTTCATGCAATCTTATTTAGCCCATTTGCGGTTTTGAGTTTGACATGCCTGGTATACATTGTGCAAACCCATTGACCAAAATATTTTAATTTTTTATAATGTATATATGCAGTAATGTAATAAGTTTTTCATCTGTGTATAGCATACAAACACAATGAATTCATGTAGGTGGCTATAAATATATCATGTGAGTTTCCATATAAGAATCCACACTTCCTGGCTAGCTGGTGATAGATGCTGGATGATGCTACTGGACGGGGGAGACTGCAGCGGTTGTTCGTATATAGTCCAGAGGTGCCGATGTAAAGCGGAAGCAGGACAGATTCCTGATGATACCGAGGTGCTGGAGAGCTCAGGTGCAGGAAGCATGGAGACGACATAGCAGCTCAGGGAACTTCAGCCTATACCGGCTACTCCTCTTCACATCGAAAGTACGGATCCACAGCTCTTCTTTTCTGTCTCATGGTATTAGTCTGCCCCATTGACTGACACTAGGAGCAACCACCTTCATTGAAGGACCATCTCCGATTGCTACTCATCGTACCGCTGCACTGATTTGACATGCCACAGCACAGGATAGCAGCGCTGTCAGTTTACCCACAATGTGATCATTATAGGCAGACGATACCCACCTCTGATCACGGGTACTGCCACAGTACAGTTTCCCACGGATTTTTGTGTTAATACACAGGAGTAGAATTCTCTCATCAGATCTATCCAGGACATTAGTGCTATATATATTTTCTTGTGGAGATATCCATACGGACTAAGCGGGGATTTTGAACCACTGGTTTCCTTGCTTTTTGTTATTGTTATTGTTTTTGTTTCTGTTTGGTTATTCTTTTGTTTTTTGTTTACGTTTTTTTGTTTTGTTTTTGCTTTATTTTATTTAATTTAATTTCATTTATCATTTTTTTGGGTGTTTTCTTCTTTGTGTACTAATAAATGATATATCTTTTATCCTTATCACTTTATCACTATCTTTTCTTGTCAGCGCGTAGTTCTCTTCCACATTTACACTTTACGTTGGAGGGTTGGGTAGCCCTCTTTTGAACTACAGCAGCAGACCCACTTCTATTTCCCTTCCCTCTCTCATTTTTTGTTATCTTTTCCCTCCATTCCCTATACCCCCACAGCAGTGCTGTCAGTATCTCTACCTTTGAATAAATAGATTACTGAAGACTCCTATACAGGGTACATGTTCATCTTGTAAACGCACATGGATTCCTGTAAAGTGTTAATTTGGGTAAAGGTTGTTAAATTGCCATTAAATGACCACCTTTTAACCACCATTCGTGCTTATTACTAAATATCTGTGTGTTGTTCCATCCTGCACTGCTACTGACTACTTACCAGCAGGGCCCCCATCAGAAATTGTGGGGCCCGGGACTGACAAAATATGCAGGCCCCCGGGCTCCCCTCTGCAAGTTCCAAAAATAGAAATGAGCCTTTCTTGCAGCTCTATGGCACAGTCTGACAGTGTGATCGCGCTACATGTTTTTTTGCCATAGTAAAATACTCCTCATAGCATTTATTAGGAGTATTTCTAACCAAAGAGGAGACTATAATTATCAGTAATGAAATACAATTTTAAAGTGGTCTATTCTGTTCCAAACATATCATTTATAAGAAATATCTATGATCTGTTGCTCCCTTGTCTAAATGCCAAGATTTGGATATCTTATTACACTTTACCATTTTATTTCATTACCAAATTATTATACAAAACATCTTACTGAAATAGATATATTAAGATGTATATATATCTGAATATAGATATAAACACACACACACACACACAAAAAGAGCAGCACTCAGAGATTGTTAGAATAAAGTACTAGGAGTCCAGGGTTTACAGCATTTCAATCTTAATGGCAAAACTTTTGTCATTAAAACTGAAAACGGAAGCCATGATGTACTCCTAGTACTTTAATAATCTCAGAGTGACATTCTCTATGTATTTGGCTATTCTGTCATAACAGGCTGGCAAATGAGTAAGTTGCACTTATTTTATTTAAATTGTGCACAATTTTGTTATAGAAAAAGCAGCTAGTATAGACACAGATTATTCACTATAAAATGCATGAATTATAACAATACAGAGTTGTGTTACTTGGACCGTGCTAATAAATACAGAGATGGCAGTGTTCAATAATCTTCAGTATGAAATGAGGGTGTTATACACAGATATTGTGCTTGTATATACATAGCATGAATCAATACAAAGGTGACAGATGCTTATAATTCCCAGCGGAAATCAGTATTTGATATGTATGAGATTTAAAGAAGCAAAACAATGATCACCACTCAGATAGCCTTACATATAGCGCTATGGTACGGATGGGGCTTCTGCCTGAATACCCCAAAACAGACTGTAAGCAAGAGAAGAAATTCCGTACGGAATTTCTTCTCTTGCATATATGAGATTTAGCCAGTTGAAAGTTTTTAGTCCATTATAAGAAACTGAAAGTCTGTAATAGGAGAAATGTATGCGCTAATAATAATTTGCACAATATTCCTTAAATCACACTGTATAATAAGGTGCGTTACTCACACTCCGTTTCTTCTTTATCTGGGTAACATGGGACACCGGGCACTCTAATGGAGGTTGGAGCGCATCCTATCTCCGTCCATTCCGGCCTTGATCTCTGGGATAATGTTTTGTCAACTCACAGTGGTGCTCTGGTACCGTTATTCACCAGAAATGGACAGAGAACATAGAACATTTAATGGACTCATAACTTTGAACTGGCTAAATCTCATATATATCGTATACTGATTTTTTTACTGGGAATTTTCTGTATCTGTCACCTTTGTATGCATTAACGCTATGTATATACACACAATTTCTGTGTATACCACCCACATTTCACACTGAAGATTATTGCATACTGCCATCCTTGCATTTATTAGGGCTATCTATCTTACACATATTTTCTATTGTTTTTATAAAATCTTATAAGATTTTGAATTGTTATTAATAACCTCCATACATCCTCCTCCTTGGCTTGTAAAGTGCTGATGGTTATTTGGTTATTAAAAACTAACAACCCACAATTCTTACCTTATCACTCTGGCTGTGGTAAATCGGGAGGTCTCTGGTCTCTGCAGCCGGCAGCTGGAGAGGTCACATGACACACTGTGAGAGAGAGTTTCTCTCACAGTGTGAAGGAGTCATCGCTAGATTTGGAGACTTTCGTCTCTGTTTCTGTGATGACTCATAAGCTTCACAGACAGCCTGTCAGTGTCTGAGCCGAGGATCCCTGGAGGGGAAAGAAAACAAAGTGATTTTTCTACTATAGAGGAGGCCTAGGGCTATACCGGGCACCCTCTCTGTCCAGGCCCGGGACACTAGGCCCGGCTGTCCCCCCCCCCCTGATGGTGGCCCTGCTTATCAGTCTTCCTGCATGTTATTTGCAGTTCCTTATATCCACATTCATCACCTAAAGTTTTTGTCTTTGGTATCTGTATTCCACTGATTTGTCTATAGGAACCATGACCTGCACACTCCAAGCACCAAGTCCATGCCAACCATGAGGGTCCTTGGTGAATACCAGGTTCGTGTTAAACTATGTGTTCTACATTACAACTTGCTGCTATTAGAAATATACCCACACACTGTGTTTAAATATTCATTTATTCTGTTTTGCAATCCTAAAATATAAGGAACAGGCTATAAAATGTATCCTGATGCAAATTACTTTTTTGTTGGATGCCAAATAATGGTACTGAATAGAAAGCATATTGCACCATGGGTTAAGACTATAAGTGTGTAAAGCAAAACATTTATTGCACAAGTGAACGTGTGTATTATCATTAGTTATCCTTGTTTGACTAGCAACAAGCTGGCATCAATGTGGCAACATGCTGAGATTAATCCCTACTGCTTGTCCTGCAGAGCGGCCAATGAGACTGCTGTGACCTTTAAGTTGATGGGAAAATGTCTCTAAATCATGTCCTTTCTGCAAGTGTACATGTTTTACAATCTGGCTATGTTTCAAGTAATCATTCTTCTTTAAAAACTGCAAGATATTTATGATTAGTAATATTATTTTATACAAATATGAAGTAGCTGTGTAGATAATAACTATAATTTTTGGAACAAGTACAAATTTAATATGAAGTTGAATTACTACAGTGAGGTTAAGAATATGAATGGATTTAACATGTCATTAATGGATATCCTTTGCTTGTGTTCCCATGGTAACAGACTGTAAAATGGTATAGAGTTTGTCCTGAATCTAGAACATACTTCTGTATTTGAATATAACATTTTATATATTGCCATCTTAAATTGATTGCACTGTAGTTTATTATGTATATTCATACATGATATTATCAAAGTGGATTTACTTTGGATTGCAATTTAATGTCGAATAAAAATAATAATTATTGTTGCTAGCTACACAAATAAAACAGTACCCACCTCCACTATGAATATATAGACTTACATAAAATAGGTGGTCACTAATGAAAAATACTTTAAATCAATAACATTTAATTATCTTGAAATATCTTGCAAATTCTCACAGTTAAAACATTTACAAATAAAAGGACCAATCATTTCAAGTATTAAAAAAAAGGTCACCAAAATCATTTGAAACATATAAGAATTTAAAAAAAAAGATGTACCGGGAAGCATTGTGACATCTACCAATAATAAATGTAGAGAATAAGGAACAACTGTGAACGTATTTACAACAGGCTATCCATCAAAGAATAACATCTGCTCTTAGTAGGGATAATGGGGTAGATCCAGAACTACGTTTGCCGTACGTTTACTCGCGTAGCATATTTTCGTGTGCGTACCTTCTATACACTCCCCTAGGCACACCCCTTGAACGTACGTATTTTGTCAAGATACGCTTTCCAAACCGTACCTTAACTTTTGCCAACGTAACTGCAGTGATCCACAAACGTACGTATGGGCAACACGTATGTACGCAGCTAAGCACGCCCATACTGTACACTTTAAATACAAACCACCACCTACTTCACGTATTTCAGACGTATTTTTGACTCACGTAAAATTGACACGCCCACACGTAAGTATTTACGTGACACATACTTGAATGGCCCATATGTTCACAATTACGCTACGTTACTGAGCGTATTTTCTATGGCGCGCTTGCGCAGTACTTACCAAAAGGCGATTTTACGTCTCCACCACGCATAAATTGGCTCACAAACGTTGTTCTGGATCTGGGCCAATATCATCAGGCCCAGGGCCAGCACAATGCAGTAAGCGGGGGATACAATGAAGGAGGGCGCAGGGGCATAGAAAATAAGTTGTTTATAAAAAACTAAGTAGCAGCTGCTGTCACTGATTCGATATTTATAATCAGCTGATCACTGATATACTGTAGCTCTAGCAGACGTTCCTAGCTCTGTAACTGAATTGGTGACTGTCAGTTAGCAAGTTCTTTGTAAACAGATCTTAGTGCTGAGCATTGTATATAAACAACTAACCAGCAGCTGCTGACACTAATTAGTTATTTATAATAAGCCACATCAGCGGATTAATTGTCTATAAACAACTAATCATCTGCTGTCCATCGGCGCATGTACAGTTCAGGCAAAGTTCTAAGCATGCACTGAATGGAGGAAGAGAGGACATCCAAGGTGGTTTAACCAGGAAAAAGTAATAAGTAATAAGGTCAGGACCTTAGAAACATGTAAATGTGCTGTTGTGCAAGCGCAAAGGTGAAAACCCATACAAGCAAAAACTCTATTACATTTTGGCTACCTACTGACCTTAGGCACCATTTTACCATAAAAAAAAACCTGTGTCCAAAAATCCTGTTGCACCTCAAAAAATGGCAAGCTTACATCCCTAGACGACACAAGAAGAAAGAAAATGACACCACATGTGCAAGAAAACCAACAGCGATCCTTAACTGAATATGCAAATTATGTTTGATGGTTTTGCAGGGGTCTCCACCTCCGAATTTACTCAGGAGATACAGGAGGTGGTCTGCAACGAGTTGTCCTGTTGCCACTATTCCAAATCCCTCCTCCAAGATCTGGAATGGCTGCTTGAGACCCA
>WWET01000636.1:199092-213287 GCA_011038615.1 Limnodynastes dumerilii | reverse complement strand
ATGTGTGCAAGTGTATATATAAATATAGGGGTGCAGCCATGGACCAAAGTGACCACTATGTAACTACAAGGAACAAAAGAGGTGTGGCGCTCCAAACAAACATTATATAACACTATGTGTCAGTTCATAAATAAAAAGGAGGTTTATTTTTGAATAATGTTGAAAGTCACAAGCAGCGCTGTTTCAGCCGGGTGTCTCCGGCCTTTCTCAAGGTGCAATTGCACCGGTGGGAGGAGCCAAAGATACACGTGCAGTCTTACCTTCGTAAAGCGGTGCTTTGGGATCCCGTTACCATCTGCCCCTGTTAAACCATCCTGCTAGATGAACGTTGTCTGGTCTATATGATCTCTGTGAGGCAATTATTTGGGAGTTGAAACCCCCTGAACACTTGGACTGGTTTCTGCTGTTTTCCAGTTGAAAAGGAATCATTACAGTGCTGCTTGTGACTTTCAACATTATTCAAAAGTACTTGGGAGTTACCTGTGGAGCACTCGTTTTAAGTTGTGGCAGCTGCAGTTTATGAGTGCTGGGTAAAGAGCCTGTTTTTCTTATCTCTAAAAGGAGGTTCAGTTTACAATATAGCTATATTGGGTTAGAAATCAAACAGGGATAAATAACCCTATATAATATACCGGTTCTGCAAAGGAACTTTTTAACACAGAGGAAAGATCAAATATATATAGGGAGAAAAAGAGAGTAAAACCCCCGATCCATACCTTGATCATAAATTCGGAGGAGGGGTCACCTAACAAACATGGGCAATAATACACAGAGCATAAGAATATCCACTATCATAGATCACTGAAATAATGCCAAACAGTGATTTAAAGGCACCAATTGTCCCACTATATCAGAAATTAAATATCATGCCCATGTTTGCCCCAAAACAATAAATACATAGAAATAAAAATAAGAATAAAAATAATAAAAATAGAAATAAATATTTGCCCACAAATTCCACCATAGCATTTGAACTCACAACCAACAGACCCCCTAAACAGACACCCTATCCATTAACCTATCCAGTGTTCACCATACTAATCATTATAAATACACTGACAAGTCTGGAGAAAGGCACAAAAATTGTACCTCACTACAAGAAAGAGAAAGAATATTTTAATCAATAGTCTTATGTATATCTGTGTTAATAAAAATTTGCACACATACTATATAGCTTATATAAGACAAAAAGCACAACTCACCAAGGCACAACTATTAATTTACACACCTATAATAAAGCACATGGCCATATAGAATGACATTAATCTTAAATTCAACGATGGTATTAACCTTAGAAGATAAAAGGTGCTAGAAATTATGGAGTATATAATCGAATGTTAATCAGATACAACTCCAAAATATATATTATTATTACTCCCAAGTTTTAAAGTAGTGATAGAATTCACACACAGCTGGTATCCAAACAGGTACCCTATCAGATACCCAATTACCTAATCTTACAGAAAAGAAGAATACGTTATGTTCTCATTAATACCACATGGGGAGACGGAGTTTAAAGAGAAAAACCAAATGGTTTCTTTTTGTAATAAAATTTGCTCATTGTTCCCCCCTCAAATAGATAGGGGTATTTTTTCCATTAAGAAAGCCTTCAAAGCTTTAGAGTTTGACTGGTGTTTCTCCAAAAAGTGACGGGCAACCGGAGTCAGAATTTTGCCCTTTGTAAGATCCAATCTAGCGTTCGTAATGGATCTAAGATGTTCTAATAGGCGTACCTTGAATGGACGTATCCTCTTGCCCGCGTATCTGAGTGAACAGTCGCAGACAAGACAATACACCACAAACTTAGATGTACAATTCATATATTGTTTGATCTTTAATGTTTTTCCAAAACGGTCCACCACTTCTGTAGTCTTCAACATATGTGAGCATCCTTTACATGTTCCGCAGGGATATGACCCCAGATACTTATCCTTCCGTATGGGTTTAGAGTTAAAAAAAAACTCTGAACCAGTGTGTCCCTCAAATTGGTAGACCTCCACCAACAAAAAGATAACTTATCATCCAAAGCACGATTAAAAATAGAATCAGATTTTAAAATCAGATTTTAAATATAAAATTAAATATTAAAATATTTAAATTAAATATATTTGTTCAAAATATTGCAGATTTGCTTAGCATGACTACAATAATCGGTAATAAACCTGATTTTCATAGATTCAGAAGACATCTTTCTTTTGGGATAAATCAAATCATCCCTATTTGTACATAGAGCTTGATGATAAGCTCGGTTTAACAATGACTTTGAGTAGCCTCTTTGTAACAACCTATTCTCCAAGTCATTGGCACGGGTTTTAAACTTCGTTGTGGAAGAGCAGTTACGTCGTAACCGCATAAATTCTCCTCTCAGAATATTTGATGTGACATTCTTATGATGGGAACTAGTTTGATACAGTATACTGTTTGTGGATGTGGGCTTTCTAAACAGATCAGTACATAATTGTCTTCTCTCATCAATATAAATGGTTACATGTAAGAAATTCACCTTCGTCAAACTCTTATTGACCGTTAATCGTAAATTAAAGTAATTGGTGTTCAGGATGTTAATAAAAGATTCTAGATGGTCCAATTCGCCCTGCCAGAGGAGCAGGATGTCGTCTATGTAGCGAAGCCACAGAGGCACATGAGAAGTGTATTGCTCATGTGTCTCTGAGAAGACGACATGCTGCTCCCACCACCCCAAATACAGATTCGCATAGGTCGGGGCACACGCTGTACCCATCACGGTGCCCCTGACCTGTAAGTAAAAAGTCCCATCAAACAAAAAATTATTCCGTTATGAGGCTCCTGTGGACCAAATTGGAGGAAAATCTTAACAGCTTTCATGCCATAAGCATGCTGAATACTAGTATACAAGGATTCATTCGCGATACAAGCATGCCTTGGACAAAGCCCATTTAGTGGGTGAAACGCGTGTTGGCGTAAAGTGTGTCCGTGAGGGCACTAGTCGTTTATTAGGGGTAGTGATTGTCATTTTTAGGTAGGCTGTGGCAGAGTGGCGATTTATGTATACATTATTTGTATTGTTCCTAAATTGAATGATTCTGTATCTTACATGGTTATATAAAACAGATGGCGTTGTTACAGTAGGGGTAATAATATTTGCCCTATTTTTTTGTCTGCTATTTTAATGGCTCAATAAAAATGAGGTTGTGCATCGTAAATGGTTCTTTAGAGTTTCTGTACAGATATTCTTTTTTTTGTTTTATATATATTAACGTAACAAGCGCTTAGGTCTGGATCTACCCCAATTACTCTCTAAGGAAATGTCTTTGACTCTGATACACATTTCAATGTAATTCCTTTTTAACAATGTCTCTTATCTCGCACTCACAATGGCCTGGAACAGTGCAAACCTCCATAAGGTGAAGTAAATGATGACAGTGGCCTTTATTTAGTGTGCAAAATGTACCAATATATTCTGGGGCGTTGAGAGACGGGGGACTGGGGGTGAGTGAGGGAGTTAAAATGCTAATATACTGAGATAGGGTGCTATAAAGTGAAAGGTGCTAAAAGTGCTGGTGATTATAATAAAATGAGAGGTCTAACTAAACTCATAGTCCCAATTAATGTCCAAGAAATGATGATCCAGTAGTCCAAATATCAACATATACTATGGTCACAAATAGATGTCCAAAAATCCACAGATAAGGGTTCCCATATGGTGCCAATCCAATGTCTAGTAAAACATCCAAATAAAAACCAAATAAATATGCACGTTAAAAAGTCCCTTGATCTGAATAAAACCACTTTATATTTCCTTCTTGGCCAGGCTTTAAAAGTAAGAGAGACAAATCCTAGGTTAAAATCTCATACTTTACTAAACAAGGTAAAAACATTGTGACATTAAAAACATGAATTATATAAAATTGGAACTTCCCTTTAGAATGTTAGCCGCGGGTGGTAGGGCTATCAGAGGGAGAGAGCGCGTGTTGAACAGCCCGGGCAGCGCTAGATGGAGCAGAATCCTCTCTGGATAGCGGGCAGCGGGATGCAATGTAGGGAGTCCCAGATGTATGGAGCCACAACGCGTTTCGGGACCGTCACCAGTCAAGTGACTTGAAAAAGGGCGACCGCCCGAAATGCGTTGTGGCTCCATACCCCTGGGACTCCCTACATTGAATCACGCTGCCCGCTATCCAGAGAGGATTCTGCTCCATCTAGCGCTGCCCGGGCTGTTCATCACGCGCTCCCTCCCTCTGATAGCCTTACCACCCGCGGCTCACATTCTTAAGGGAAGTTCCTTTGTCAGTTTATTCATGTTTTCATGTTTTTAATGTCACTATGTTTTTACCTTGTCTAGTAAAGTTTGAGATTTTAAACTAGGATTTTTCTTTCTCACTTTTAAGGAAGGAAATATAAAGTGATTTTTACTAAGATCCAGGGATTTTTTTTAACGTGCATATTTATTTGGCTCGTTTGGATGTTTACTAGACATTGGATTGGCACCATATGGGAACACTTATCTGTGGATTTTTGGACATCTATTTGTGACTATAGTATATGTTGACATTTGGACTACTGGATCATCATTTCTGGGACATTCATTGGGACTATAAATTTAGTTAGACTACTTATTTTATTATAATCACCAGCACTTATAGCACCTTTTACCTTATAGCATCTTATCCCAGTATATTAGCATTTTAACTTCTTCACTCACCCCCAGTCCCCCGTCTCTCAGCGCCCCAGAATATATTGGTACATTTTGCACATATATAAAACCATGTTAAACATCAGAGGGAGGTAAATGCAATCTGAAAACAGAATTAGAATTAATTGGTGGTGTTTGAACTCTAAGGGACAGATTCAATTGACCATGATGTCTGGTCACGATGCTATTCCTACTTCTACTTATTCCCGTCTTTGCAGCCAATTGAATATACCCCCTAAATTACAAATAAATAAAGTTATGTAATATTTTATTTATAGTTTTGCATGAAAAAAATCATATTCATTTGAACCCATCACATTGCAAGGTGTACATTTGCACCTGTTTTTGCTTTTAATCAGAAAACTCAGGATCAGGGTGAGTAAATCTATGGGTCAGAAAAGACATAGCATGTTAAGCATAATGACAAAGTACCTCTGTACTGGAAAATATTTTTCTATTTATTCCCAGTAGCATATTCATGGTTACCCATGTCAGTTTAAATCTGTCACTATGCCATCTTCAGGCTACAGTAGCATCTGCCGTTAGCTATGATACAACAGCGGGCATGATGAGTTGTTAAAGAAAATATATATATTATTTAAACCTCTTTAAAGGAAATCTAAAAAAAGGCAATGTTATTTGTCTTTTAACCCAAACAAATGTTTTTTTGACTTGCACTTTTCTACTAATCAAAGAATTCTTACACACACAGGATGACACATCGGTGCCATTTTCTGCCAGTGTTAGTGCCATGGGTCCATTTCTTACCATTATCTGCATGAGATTCATATGCTATTGACGTATTCGTATGGGTTTTCCTGTAGGAATTTTAGTTTTCTCCCACAGTGTAAGGTTAATTGGCTTGTGATAAACATTGACCCTAATGGCATAAAAATTGACCATAAAGTGGAAAGGAATTATTCAGCTGTAGTGAAGCAGAGACTAATGTGGTTATTTGATTCACTCTAACCCATGCATAAAAGTGCTGGTGGCTGTAAACAACTAATACATATAATTAATAATAGTAATAATAAAACTAATAATACTTTGCCCCAGGGAGTTGTATAATTCTATAATAGGAACATAGCATTTGTTCTTTGGAAACATTTCTACAGTATTTATCTGTTTTTTAAGGCTTATTTACTGGTAGATTTGTAAATTGTAAGCTCTCGGGAGCAGGGTCCTCTATCCTCTTGTCCTTCACCTTTTCCAGTCTTATATCTGCATTTTCTGGTATCCAATCTTCCTTTGCATGTTTATGAGTGAGGTAGGCAAGAAAACTTTACTGATCAACAAAGATCATTCATTTAACTGATTTATATTTTTTGCTACTTTTGTTACTCTTATCATTCTTCATCTTTTCACAAGAAAATTTGGAGAACCCCCCGGGACGTCCGATAGTAGCGGGCATCGATAGCCTGACATCGAACCTGTCTGAATATATAGACACACTTCTTCAGCCTTTTGTCTCCAGACAGAAAAGCTACCTAAGGGACACAACGGATATCCTTAGGACCATCAAGGATTTTGAATGGAAAGAAGGCTACACGCTGATGACCAGTGACATAACCTCGCTCTATTCTGTAATTGAACATGATAAAGGTTGTGAGCATGTGAAAAAAGAACTGTCACTCAACTCTACATTCCCAAAACATCAGCAGGAGTTCCTACTGGAAGTCATATAGGAGTTCCTACTGGAAGCTATTTATTTCATCCTAACACACAACTACTTTTCATTCGGAGGGGAGTGCTACAGACAGGTTCGCGGGACAGCAATGGGCACGAAATTCGCGCCCAGCTACGCGAACCTGTTTGTGGCACAATGGGAGAATCAAGTGATCTGGTCAGAGGCCAATCCTTTCAAGGAATACATCGCAGTATGGAAGAGATTCATCGATGATGTGTTCTGTATTTGGACCGGAGATGAAAGTAAATTGGAGGACTTTAAGGGCTATTTAAACCATAATGAGCTCAACTTAATATTTTACACCGAGACTAGTAAGGAGAGAGCTGTCTTCCTTGACCTAGAAATTACCGTGACCAACAATAAATTGACCACAAAAACCCACCTGAAGAATGTGGACTGCAACACTTATATACCATCTAACAGCAGCCACCATTCTAAATGGCTAAATAACATTCCTAATGGGCAGTTCCGCAACTGCTCGAATGCGAGTGATTACAATATCCAAGCAGATCAACTTAAAAGGAGATTTCTGGAAAAAAACTATAAAAAATAACTAAAAAAAATAACAAGAACTTAGTGGAGAATTCCCTAGTTTGTAATAGAAACAAAGAGAGAGAAATCTTGCTGGAAAACAAGAATGCCCTATATTCTAACAAGGAAGAGATTGCAGAAATTCCTAATGAAACAGAGAGAACCAACAAAAAGAAAGAAAAAGAAACAATACGCTTTATAACTAACTACAACAGCAACTTTAAGGAAATGGAGCACGTCCTAAAAAAACATTGGCCATTATTACTGAAGGATCCGATTCTCTGTGAACTTCTTCCGAGTCAACCACGGATCACCTATAGAAAGAGTAGAAGTCTCAAAGATATCCTGGCACCAAGTGCACTTATCAACCAGATAGAATCCAAACAAACATGGCTTAAGGAAGCACAACCTGGCTTCTATCACTGTACGAATTGCAAGAACTGTACCACTATGAACTATAAAGGAACCAAAGCAACCACAAGTTTTATGTCCAGCTATACGGGGGAAGTATTCAAAATAAAAGAAAAGATGACATGTGCCACCAGGGGAGTCATATATTTATTGATGTGCCCCTGTGGGCTACAATATGTAGGACGAACGATCAGACCATTGAAGGAGAGAATTGCGGAGCACGTAAGAAACATCTCCAAGGGTCTCCTCACACACAGTGTACCTATGCACTTTCAAAAGGAACATAACTGCAACCCTTCCACTATGACTTTCATAGGTATTAAAAAAAGTCAAGAAACACTGGAGAGGGGGCGACTTTTTGGCAGCAATTTCCAAAGAAGAAACGAAGTGGATTTTCTCCCTAGAAACTTTATCCCCCAGGGGTCTAAATATAGACCTTGATTTAGGCACTTTTCTTTTCATTTAATAAAGCACACATCGTCCCCCTTTCCCCTTGGTCCATACCCTGCCCACATCCCATTCCCCTTGGACGCTGAGTCTTGCTCAGATCATTCCATCCATCATATCACTTAGGTTTTTTGGTAATATTCACCTACCCATCTTGTTACAATACCAAACAGACATCTTGCTCCTCTAGATAGACCCTGCCAGCAAGCTTATTCTCAAGGAATGGAAGTAAATAGGATCATACCACTTAGGTTTTATGTTATTATTTACCTACCCGTCCTGTCACACTCACTAATAGCTCCTTTAGATAGACCCTGCCAGCAGCCTCAGTCTTGAGGCATGGGAGAAAAATCAGATTATATGTATCTTAGATTTGTGTGTCATTTCCTTTTCTTGTTGATTTATTTATCTTCTTATTCATTTGTATTGATGCAGTCTTTTACACTTTAACGCCGTCAGATCACAATATGTGTTAAGCTGGACATATGAAACTTACTAGATTGATTAAGACTTATCCAATATCCCCATTCAAGAGCATTTCATAAGGAAAACAAGCATGATTGGCACATTTGACGGCCAGCTTTGCGTGGATCCTCAGCAGGCCATTGTTTACCGGTTACCACGGCTACCAGACAGCTGTTTCTGCAGGATCCTATTAGAGGGAGACGCGCACACTTAAATACCCAGTGTTTTTTTGCCCATACTCTGAACAGTATCACAGGCCAGATAACGCACCCTGAAGAAGCCCCAGAGGTGAAACGCGTAGGTGAAGCCTTTACCTGGAGATCTCCACCATTTAGTGATAATGACGAACACGGCTTATAGGAGAAGAAGCTAACCACATCTGCTCCATCCATACTCACAGCGGCGTGCACACCGCCGCGAGTCCTATTCTCAGCTAGAACAGCTGCCGCTCACACAACGGGAAGGATCACAGCGGGACCACTCGGTGCAAGGACTCAGGGAGCACCAAGAAGACTTGCAAACGGACCAGCACCGCTGCTGCACTGGACACCCGGAGTTCCTGTGAGTACCTCTACCACACAGTGGTTTGCGCAATCCCACTGAATATACTAATCTTATAGGATTTCACTCTACATCTTCTCCGCTATTGGAGTCTGTAGAATTGAACCGGTTAATGAATCTGTTTACCACGTGTCCAGCAGATCTTTACTCAATCCTTTTTTCTTCTGAGACATTCTGTACTTCGCTTAGCAGCATACAACAGCTTTACCACCACTGCTGGTCAGCCGTTCCCTGCATAGACAGGAAAAACGGCCTGTACTTTGAACAGTAGATCATTTGATTGCCATATTCATTTGCATCTTAGTGAGTGGAGGATATTCCCCTCTGTGCAGACTGTCATATTGGCTACTGTTAACTAACGGTCTTCTTAGATCATTAGATTATTATGTGTACAGCAGGTTGAGGTCCACTCCCTGCTGCTCAGATTGTTCATTGCATTTTTACTGTATTGTGTGTACCCAGTGGGTTGAGGACCACTCCCCACTATGTACATTTGAGTTTATTTTATTTTATATTATTTTGGTTTACTTACTAAAGATTGAATTCTCTTGTATTTGCATTTTTTTATATAACAAATCTTTTTTGTCATACACACCAAGTTTGGAAATTGCATATTATGTAATAAAATTGCTGTTTTACTATTTATATTGTGTTCACTCAATTCTGAATACACCCTGTGTAGATATTGTGGCGCAAGGTAGTAGTACATCTATATCATTTTGCTTACCCCCAGGAGGGTATTTCTGGGAGCTATTTTAGAGGAAGCCCCCACCCACTACCTTAGCTGCCTCCACGCTTCAGGGATCCCCCATTTGGCAAATAGGCAGCACAACTAGGTACTCACTCTACCATTTTTCTATCTTTTCACAAGAGTTTACGGTGTTCCACATCCATTTGTTTTATATTTTTTTTATTAAACAACCTAGACTGACATTCTGTGCACACCACACACACCTCCTACGAAATAACTGACTGACCGAGACCTTAATTAGATTTTAAAAGAGGGCATAGATTTATTAATTGGAATTATAGTAGGCTATAGAATTAAGGTGGCAAGTAGCAAGGTGTAGGAGTCAGCGTTCGCCACCGGTGACCAAAGAGTGAGGACAGACAGCCCATGTCCTCAGTGCTACAAGGACATGGAATAATATGGTCACAAACCCCTATTGGTTTGCACGGCATGGGGGGACCGCCCTGGCAGACCAGGCATCGGCCACTGGGGTTGGCATATCTGATATACCTCCAAGGGCGTGCCATTCCATGCCTAAATCGAGCCCTTCCCATGTGCCAACAGTTGCTGACTCCCCCACCGCTACCGCCTAATCTATGCCTTGTTTGAAAAGCAAAAACAGATTAATCAAAAACAGTCTTAACTTAAGGGAGGGAAGAGAAGTGACAAGTAAAATGGCAGTCGTACTTTATAACCCTATCTAAAGCCCACCCCTCCCGCCCTCCAAGCTTGCTTTTATTGACTGCCCTCTACATGACCCCTGGTTGCCAGTGGGATGAGCAGAATCCAGCCAGGTGTTTAATTTCCTTTAGGTTTATGCAGCCTTCAGTTATTCTAAACAACCTAGACTGACATTCTGCGCACACCACACACCTCCTACAAAATAACTGACATCAAGCAAGTAGCAAGGTGGAGGAGTCAGCATTCGCCACCGGTGACCAAAGAGTGAGTACAGACAGCCCATGTCCTCGGCGCTACAAGAACATGGAATAATATGGTCACTAACCCCTATTGGTTTGCACAGCATGGGGGGGACCGTGCTGGCGGACTAGGCACCGGCCACTGAGCTTGGCATACCTGATATACCTCTAAGGGTGTGCCGTTCCATGCCTAAATCGAGCCCTTCCCGTGCATCAACAGTTGCTAAATCCCCCACCGATACCACCAAAATGTAGGAGCCCTCCAGCGCCTACTGCCTGCCACCTGAATACTCCCAAAGTGCCCCCAATATACTATCAAGGAATAAACCCATACCCTTGTCTGATAGGTGTACCCCATCCTGCCTATAGAGGGACTGATCAAGGTGTGAATTTTCGGGGTGGGAAATCGGCCTGCCCTCGAGAGAGACTACAAATTTGGTAAGTGTCCTGTTCATTCATCCTGTGCTACTAAGCAATGTGGCTTGCTTTTAAGGTTTCGGGGTGGGAAATCGGCCTGCCCTCGAGAGAGACTACAAATTTGGTAAGTGTCCTGTTCATTTTTTTGCGGACCTTGTCTAAGGCTTGGATAGTCCCAGGGCCCCGCCACGACCTCCTAGGGATGATTCGTGAGCAGAATATTGGCCAATAAGGGAATAAGGTGTGAAGGAGGGACAAGTTGCATTTAACCGCGTGTTCAAAGATACAGGACTTAGTGTGGGCCAAATAGTTCCCATCCAGGTGTATAATAAGGCAGTCGGGAAGCCCATAATGGGTAACCACTGAATCAAATAGGGCCGCAAATAAGTATTGGCAGCTGCACTTTATACCCCTATCTAAAGCCCATCCCTCCTGCCCCCCTTTAGGCTTATGCAGCCTTCAGTTATTCTACTTTTGTTTTATGCCATGTAAGTGTAGATCTGAGCAACACCATGTTGCCAAGTTTATTCTTGTGCATGCAAGGAAAATATTTTACTTATTGAACTAGAAAGTTCACCTTTCAACTCTAAACTTACCTTCCCAGCAGTTCAACATTTTTTTGCCCAGGTTTGGCCACTTGCTCCTGTTTCGCCTCTTACTTTCAAACTTTAAATTAGCACCATAGTCAGTTGTGTCATTTCAGGATCCAAGTGTAAAGATATTGTGGGAGAAAGTCATTGTACTTCCTTGTTGTGAGACGTTAATGGTAGAATAAGCAGAAAACCACAACCGATGCTTCATTAAGAAGTGGAAAAATAGAGAATATTGGATTATGAAGGGAAAAGTAAATGATAATACTCCAAATTAAAAACTAGAAGACTAATGTAAATGATCCTATTCATTAATTATGGACCAGACCTAGACTAACAATTTATGGTTATTTCTTGTGCAATCAGATGGGAATATCTCCTTTGATGCGCTATGTGCACGCATCCGTGGAAGCTGGTCAGAATGCAATTCCCTTGATCCAAACTTCCAGTGGGGGATTAAGTTGGAACATCCAACTAATTCTTTTAGCATCTTATATATAAAATGAATTAGTCCATTTGTCTATCTGTCCAGTTATGCATTCGGACACACTTGCACCGATAATTATAATAAAAATGTAGACATTAATAAAGAAGTAATTTGTAGTTTTTAAGCAAAAAAAAAACCCTTTGAAATTATCTATATTACAAAAAAAAAATGCTGAGCAAAATGTGCAGCAAAGCGTATACGTTGTATGTTTTAAAACATATTTATTCTTAGTAAACAGATTTATTAATCATTAGCTATGTAGAGCTGTGTTTTTACTAAGAAAAGCAGCTTTATTAAAAGCTCATCCATCTTACACTTACACCGAGAGAAAGGACAGAGAGACAGGGCTGTGCACTACGTCACCCACTCTCATTTTAATATAGAGAACACCCCATTTCATTAGCGCACATGGCGCTGGTGGCAGAAAGCCTAAAAACACACAAGGTTGAACCAAAAATATGGGTAAAATCTATATATTAGTATATGTGCAGCCCACCAATGATGCCTGGGCGTCACTTGAGAAAGTGCTTCCCAGGTAAAACGTGTCATGGTTCCGTGTCTCCTGCAAACAGCTGACTCCTCTCTCCTTTGGTGTCCACTCCATCACCTGCCGAGACCTCTGCACAATCAGTATTGCCCGGGCTTCACTAATGCTTTTGTCCAGCTGGCTTTCTTACATCTGTGAGACTTGTGAAAGAGGAAAGTTGTCCAAAGGACTTTTTTTTTTATTATTTCATTTATTATTTATGCATTATGTATTCTTTTAATATGCGTGAGTAAAGGTTATTATATTTTATCTACCTTGCATATTTCTTCTAAAAAGTGGAAGAACATTGTGACCCCTTTGAAACTACTTCTACCATCCATCCATTTCACTTAAGTCCTATGCCGCTCTTATCTTTAGTTTGCAAGCATTAATATAGATTGGTATGCAGAAGATTTATACGTGAGATTGGACTTCTTCATTTCTTATAGACATATGTGCCACCACCCCTCATGCAATTTTTTGTGAGGTATTAACCGCTCCCATTCATTAGTGTGCTGCACATATGTTTTCATCAGTGCTTCTCAAGAACTATGTGACTGAGGCTCAAAGATCTTTGCACTCCACCAAATCTCCATATATTTGGTTTTTCCTTGAATGAAAAGCGTTGGTAAATCTTTTTACTAAGCAATGTGGCTTGCTTTTAAGGATACCCAAATAAGCTTTGGTTTATCTTATTTTATGTATGCATATTTTATTACTATTATAGAAATAGATCTGTGTTTGAAATACTGCACTAGATTGTTCCCTTATAAAGCCCCAAATTGAGTTTAGAATCATTTTACCTACACCAAATTCACTTGATATTAGGGTGATTCATGTGTAATTTTTTATTTGTTGGCATTAGTAATGAAGATTTTATATGTCTGAATTGTCATCATCCACATAGGTTACAACAAAAACAAAACATGTTTTTACAGAAGTAGTATAATTTAATTATCATTAATTATATTTACAGAAGTGGCTTTATTACTGTAAAAGGTTATTTTTATGCTGTATATCAACAACATCTGCATATACACCAGGTTAATGACTCTAAGTGTCCAGAGGTTACCTTGTGCCTCCAGCTATGAGTCACATTTACATGTAACAGTCCTTACCGTGCTTAGTATGCCTTTGAACAGTCCTTTACTTGTCATGTTCACTTCTATAAATGTCAGCAGCTGAAAGTGTAAGATGCATTTGACCGGTCTGGAGAGCAGCACTTATGCAATTTGTTTTAAAAAAATGCTTTAGATGCTTATGTCCAACAGGCCATCATACCTTTTTTTTAATCTAACATACAATATACAATATAATTTCTACCATCAGAACAAAACATTTTCAATTCCATTCTTTGTTACAGCTTCTTTATTATTAGGAAGCCTGATGACATTTTCCAAAGTGTGATATAACATTGCCAATTTACCTTATTATTCATCCAATTTTCTGTGTTATTGGCTGTGATCTATTCTATCATGTCTGGAGGCATACAAGACATAACCAGTAAATGTATTACCCTGGAGAAACAGTCATAAGATTGCCTGTTTAACTGCTACATTATTTCTGAGAGGGGAAGAGTGAGTGTTAGCTTTATATTTGATAATAGCTGTAAAGATGCAGGAATAGGAAGTGCATTAAATTACCTTCCTTATTGGGTGATAAAGCCTCTCTGATAAACACCAATAAAGTCCAACACAATGTGCATGTGAATTTTATTGTAGTTGACTTAATAATTAGCAGAAATTATAATG
>WWET01000636.1:181686-197615 GCA_011038615.1 Limnodynastes dumerilii | reverse complement strand
TATATGTATGTATATAGAGTTAGCATATATATGTATATAGAGTTAGCCTTTCTCCCGTAATGCTGTTGCATACTGATGTAAAATAGACACCTTCATTGCAGTCCTAGACACATGTTGTGATATGAATTTCACAAATTGCGTATATTCTTTTATTTTCAGAAGCAAGGGAGTGGCTTACTCAGTCTTGTTTTGAATCCAGTGGATAATCTGGAAAATAAAATAATATTTTTGCAATCCTTCACTAAAGAGAAAATCATTCAGGGACATGATAGTAACCAGGGTAATTAGCCAAACTGGGAAAAGTTTATTACATAGTGTAGTGTATTCTCTTCCTATGTGCAAAATACGTTCCATAAAAATATTTTGTAGGAAAACCCAAATTCTACTACCTCCGAGCTGGTACAAAATCTAAACATTTTGAAATGCTTGTGTTCCACAAAGTATGGATAATCCTTAAACATAAACATAAAATATAAATGTTTAACCTTACTTTATGATGAACCTGTGTATGTGGATGGTAGAACAGGGTATGATTTGTATGGATATGTAAATCATATTAGTCTAAAGAATTGTGAATCCCTATTTCAAGACTAAAATCACTTTTGGTAAATGAAATGAACAAAGCCTAAAACAGCCTTAACACCAGTGTAAATAAACTCATTCAACATTGTTGCAATAATTCTGCCATGTTTATTGGAAATAGAACTACATTTATGCGACTAATCAAAAGTGTAATTGTCTTCATCTAGGCCCACAATAAGAACATCTTAAAAAAGACATATATTTGCATTACTAATTAAACACTTCAATGATTCTCATAAGACATGTACTAATCCTCTAATTAGCTAGCTAACATTTAACTCCAAATAATTTAACTTTGATGATAATTTTACTTTGCATTAGTATTTCAGGAACAATCAAGCAGAAAATATATATATCATTTTTTATTTTTTTATAATGATGACATTTCAGGTCCTTAGTTCTCCTTTGGAAGATTCTGCTGCCCGCTTGTGAATTCAAGAAATCCAATTTTTAACATACATGAACAGTTAAATATCAAAACATGATCAGTGCTTCTTAAATACCATAAGCCAATATATTATGTGTTTAAAAACAAATAATTAGTGTTCAAAATAATCAAATGAAGTATATCTTAATATGATTACTTTAACGGTTTGCATCCCTTTTGTACAAAAAAATTAGTCTTTAAATGCCCTTTCAAATGGGGATTTCTTCATAAAACATACCAATAATGTATAGTGTTCCATTTGTGAAATCCATAAAAATAACATTCCTATATATATCAAAGGATTGTAAAGAGGCAGATTAGCCAAAACATATAAACATACAAATATCAGTGACCATGTGGTACATGTTAAGGTTAAAGCTATATTCCTCTTAGCAGCTTCACAGTTATGAATGTCACAAGCTGACATAAAATCAGGGTTTCTTACTTTCTATCTCTTTCCTCCTGAAGATCTCATAAGAAAGAAATAGATGCTGTTGTGAAGGCGAGGATTAATGACGCAGCTTATGCAAATCGCATCATTAAGCCCCATCCCCTGTCCATCATCGCTGCTATTCATAGTGGACCGTATTCACACTTAAGAATGATTTAGTTTCTTAGGCAGCGAGTAGCAAGGCGACTTCCCTATCACTCCCCTGGTTTTCAGATTGTTAACCAACTTATGAATGCCATAGGGCTACCTTATCTTTAGGTTAGTAGTTGTGTGCATAGAGTGGCTAATTAAGGATGTTTTTGCCTAACTGAACCCAGATTTCCTCATTTAAATGGCTCTCTCCTCCCAATCTTCTTATCTTTGTTCTTAAGTTTTCCCAGAACGCCTCTTCATTCTTAAGTCATTACGAACCTTGAGGAAATAGGTCCATAATGGTGATTCAGAGCTGTCTCGTTCTTAAGTTCTACGTAAATTGTGTATATTAAGTTGCTATGCCTTCACAGCATATCCCTTCTTAAATATACACACCTAAAAAGCTGCAATATCTTAACTGTGAATCAGGTCCAGTGTTCCTGGGGGTGGGCTGGCTTGATGAGGAAAATTGCATCATCAAGTTCCACCAGTCTCTAGTAAAACTAGGCACTGATGTAATGATAGGCAAGAGGATGGGACTTGTGCAAGATTTGCCGGTTCTCTCAGGATACCGGGAGAACTGCACAAATTTTGTGAGTCTCCCAGGTATTCCAAGAGATTCTGCAACCCTGTATTAAATAACTCCCTTGATATCAGAAAACTTTATAAATGTAACTTTACATAAAGAAAGGAAAGACACACTTTAATGTGATAGAAAAAGATCAGAATTTGGTTTGATAATACAAACCCAACCTATGACAGAAATGAGTTTGACTATTTCACAAGAGACCCTTCTAAGAAAATATCTGCTTGAGCATGAGACACTGGATGTTATATGTACATTGATGTTCAAATTCTATTTTGCATATTTTTAAATGTTTAAATGTACACTTTATTAAAGCCATGTAGAACTGCAGAGGGAAGTAAATTAAAACTGTAGACACAAAACTAGAATTGAGAGGTTATGTAAAACATAAAATTAAACCCCCCCAAAAATCTGTTAATCTCATATTGCAACATGGTTTGTTCATGTTTTGCTGTTACTCAAACTCTATATTATTTTACCAATATATTTTTATGATTTTGAGAAGGAAGATTTTTAGGTCTGCTTTATTTATTGCTGCGTAATAAAACATTTGCAAAAATATTGTTTACTATAAAAAAAAATAGACTATACTATTAGCCAAGTAATATACTTACTGTGAACGTACAAAGACAACATTTTGCTTATACTTCATGTTTTATTTTTTCAAATGATGCCAGCAGCAAATTTGTGCTTCTAGAGGAAATAGTACATTTTTACTGTAAATGCATCTGTTGTTTTTACAGTAGGGTAAGGCTCATCTAATTATATCTGTAATGTGTGTGTCATCTCTCCACAGCTGGCCACTGGAACAGTCATGTATTCTATGTCCCATTATTTTTACAGTTTATTTTACAAATATAGTTTCAGTTTGACATAATAGAGATAATAAATGCCAAATCCATGCATACAGAAAAACCTATTATAAAGTTGTATTGGCCTATTCTTGGATAGCCTAAATGACATACAGCGTATATTTTGCTGTAGAATGCAGGAGTTAAGGAGACAATGGGCCAGATTTATTAAGCTGCGGGAAAGTAAAAGAGGAGATGTTGCCCATAGCAACCAATCACATTCTAGCTCTCACTTTCCTATTACATACTGTTACAGTTTCACAGGAAGGTTCTCACCAGGGCGCAGAGTATTCACTAGAGCCTCTAAAAGTGAGGATAGGCTTGGCTGCTGGCACCTGATAGGTTGCGCAACCCCCCCCCGGTTATTGTCTCCAAGGGAAATCTTCAGCGTATGTACCTATACAGGAACCCAAACACACAGAAGTACTGGCTGAAACCATCATATATTGGTGTAAAGACTGGAACCCTTGTACACAGAAGTACTGGTATACAGTATACAGACAGGAACCCTTGTACACAGAAACACAACTGGAACCTTTCACTCTAACAGAGAGCAAGTAAAGGATAGAAGGGAGATAACCAGAATGGTACAGGAAGTATCAAGTACCCCAGCTGTGATACAACTGGTAATAAGGCCCTCAGGTAGATGACAACACCTGGTAGAACAACAGGTCCCAGGATGGGAACGGAATAGGTATGCTGACAGGCGGAACACAGCACACTGCAATACAATAGAGCAGAGTCTTACGCTCACTAGTACACACTGAGAGATGAAATACACAGTGGTAACTACACACTCACCAGTACACACTGAGAAATGGGGTACACAGCAGTATAATACAAGCTGGCACAAGTGAGATGATAAGCACCAAGTGGTAACAACAAACAGAGGGAGTACTACAGACGGACTCCAGCACACTATGGGATGACAATCGCAGGGTGCATGCACAGGAGAGGAGCAGATGTAATCATTCACCCAGCAGGAACAGAAAGTGTGAGATCTGAAGCACACACACACCACTCGATAGAGGGCGGCTGACCAGAACCTGATCGGGACTGAAGCCGCCAATGTGAGCAGCAAACTACTCGCACTGCGCACTTCACACAGGCACAGGGAGTCATACAAACAAAGGAACCGAGGGCAAAAGGAGAGCAAGGGGGGGTAACACCAAGTAAGATGGAGGGAGCAAAACACAATCAGGTAAACAGCAAGAGCACGATCAGACAGCAGGCAAACGCAGGTAATCCAGATGCTATAATCGACAATCAATCTTCCCGGCAAGAGGCTATTTAAAGTCCACTCCTCCAATCAGCTGCAGTAATCAGACACACCTCCAGAGATTATCTCGCAGCTGGGAGAAACCAGGCACATAGAGCCCAGAAGGGAACTTCACATACTGCTAGGTTTAACCCTGCAGCATGTAACACATACTAGAAAATATCAGCTAGAATCTGGTTACTATGGGCAACATCTCCACTTTTCCTTTCCTGCAGCTTAGTAACTCTGGCTCAGTGTTGGAACAGTATCATTTTTCTACAACCCAAAAAAATGTTTATGCTTATCTGAGCAATTTTTCAATCACAAATCTACACTATAGTCTATCAGGTTAAATTTAATCATTCATTCTTTTCTTTAATTTGGCAAGATTTTGCTAAGATTCATATTTGCTCATTTATTTTGTTTTTGCTCCAAATTCTAGATCTGTGCCTATATGAAGGTGTCTAAGTAATTATGTTTGCTTTCAATTACCTTATTAAGAAAAAAAAATAATAGTTTCATAAATATTACCATCTCTATAAATGACAGCTTGCAAATAATTACATTTTGAAAATTATCATCAGTTGCATCCCACAGAGAAGATTTCCCCAAAAATTATTAAACTTACTGTAAGGAATTGATGCAAAAATGTAAAAATACTCAACTTGATCCAGAAATCAGTAGACTGTTTTTGTTTTTTATTATTATTGACATTTTAATCCACATATATTCTTTGCAATGGTTTGAGAATATATTTCACTTGTGTAATATACTTTGGATGTACTTTTTAAACAGTATACTTAGAAAATATATTTGTTAAAGGCCTGCAAAACAAGAAATACTGAAATGTTGCCCTAATTTATAGTTTTCTTTTTGAATATGGTTTTTTTTGGTAAATTCTTTATTTAGTGTCAAATAGAATGAATATGTTTTTTATATATATTTTAATGTTGCTAGCTGGGAAGTTTTGTCTTAGTTTATTCACATTAAATGTGGCACGAGACAATACTAACAGCAGGCAATAAGCATTAACTCACACATCAATAAGCAGGCAATTTTAGTAAAACAACTGAAGCAAGAACATTTAATACAAAATAAGAATATTATTATTTTTCAAAACAAGGACCATTATTGGGAGATCTACAAATTAATTAGTTGTTTATACAGGCACTTTGGACCTGATCTAGTGCTAAATGCATGCCCAACAGTGAAGCGTGTCTCTGTGTACCTTCACACTTCACATGACCAGAACAAACGTGCAGCTCACTCCTGCAATCACCTCCATTCATAGAGGTGTGCCTTGAAAGAGAAGGGGTGTACTAACATGGTCAATGTACAGTAAGGGTGTGTTCAAACAAATGTGCCCAATGCAGATCCTAACATTAACATAAGTGTACACAGTTTACGATTAATCAATTGCACCTGCTGCAGGGTATGACTACATCCAGGTAACTTCTGAAGGCCTTTATTCCACAGAGTAGATAGGATCATTGAGATAGCATTATTATATCTTACTATACCATACCATACCATACCATAGAATATGCTGTTTAAAAAAAAATAAAAAAAAATTATATATTGACAAATTATATTAACATAACGTGACATAAATAAAAATAATACTAAAAAACAAAAACAACACACAATTTCTTTCAATAAAAACATAACCTTTTTTATTATGTTGACACGTATGTCTTTTTATTCATCTGTCAACAGCAAGAATAACCTGTAATGATAAAAGACAGCTATTTCAACACTTTTTTTTTTATTTAATTTGAAACTGAAGTTCATGACTTAGTGTTAGTGTTAGTATTCTTAGTACATTTGTTTTGTAAATTAAGTGCTGGCACAAAGCATAAGCACTATTTCCATTTTACATATCAGTGAACATGCTGGGGAGATAAATTATCTGATAACCTATATGTATTGTGCTTTGCTGCTATTTGTCTGTATGCAGCCTGCCATCCTTGCATACTGATCCAGAGCTGCAGCTGTGCTTGCATGATCAGTCCCTTTATTACCATTTTCATGTTCAACATCCCTCATTCTATTAAAAGGTATCCTATAAAGCTTAGCATACTAAGCCGAGTCCAGTCTGGTGGTATGTATAGAACCCTGAACAAAACCTGCAGGGTAAATGTTGCTTAGGTAAATCATCAGATGCTTGTGTATATTCCAGAGCATAGGGGCAGATCCAGAATTACGGCCGTCCGTGTTTTTACGCTTTCCGTGTGCGTTAAAGCTCCCATTAGTACTTACTGTGCATTTGCGCGGCAGATGTTACACCACGTAACTCAGAGCGTAAGGGCCTTCATCGTAACAGCATCATAGCTACAGGCGAAGGGACGTGCCAGCCATAGGACACACGTGATTATGTTTCGGGGGCGGGGTGAGGCATTTAAATCGTACAGTACATTTGCGTAGGTCTGAATCTGGCCCATAGTTTATAATATAGTTATAGTTCATGTAAATAAGAATAGCCCAACATAGTGACTATTTTTTCTAATATATAAAGCCAATCTCCAGTATTTTTGGACTACCCACAGCAAATATCCATCAAGACAATACGCAATACACTTTGATAGACTATCTTTCATTTGTTCAGAAAGAAAAGGGAAATTGAGTTGGTTGGATTGTTTTGCATTTACCATCATTAGTCATATCACGTTTAGCTTGAATGATCCATTTAAATGGTCATTTACCATCTTATTACTGTGAACTGTTATATTGACGTTTCTAAACTCTCTAGATAATATATCTAGTTAACCATATTAATTACCATTAAGATTTAGACCATAAATGTTTTAATGCTATGCCAACATATCTTCAGCACTTACCGAGTACTTACTGGGTTAGGTGTTGATATTAGATTTATGTTATGTTAAGTTTAGCAGGGTTGGACAATGAGAGGGTAAAACTATGAAGCAGAAGATGAACACAATATAATTATATGTATTAAAAGAACAGCCAAGAATTATTCTTTATATAAAGAAAAAATATTTGACTTTATTGAATAAAATGTACAATACATTAGACAGAGTAACAAGTGACAAGTCACATTTTGTAGCACAACATAGATAAAAAGATATCTCTCTCCTTGGCAAAAAAAATAAAATCAATATTCTTATACAACAAATATATATTTATGTATATGCTGCTGGACCGAAAGGCTATGGCAAAGCAATGGAATTCAGCAAACACTATCTACATGTTCTTTCCACCATGATTTTATTGGTAATACTTTAATTTGAACTCAGAACAGATGGTTATAAAATGCCAGCTAAGAAGTAGAGTATGTACATTTTACTGAGAAAATCGTTCTGTTGCGTTACACTTCAGATATCCTAGGATAACAGAAGAGGTTACAATACACAAATCTGATGGGTTACATTTACAGACCATATGTACTAAGTAGTGGTGTTCTAGATGACAATAGCTGAAGAAGAGGATGTTGGAAAACAGCATTGTATCTATTAGTTTTGGGACATGTCTAGTGGAATAGCACAACTGAACTGTAGCCTATGTCTTCTGTAATACAAACAGCAATACATGAGGATAGATCTGCATCAACAGTTCATTATAACTTACTGTAGCATACACCTTAATGTGCTTTTCTATATAATCTACAGCACAGCCTAGAGTACTGCAGAAAATGTGAGGTAATTCAAAACATATGGGGATTATGCACAAACAAACAGTAATTAATGGGAACCGTACAATCAAACGTACTTGAATTGATAGAAATAGCTCATAATCCATGCTCTTATTTATTTACAACTAATTTGCCAGCACAGGCCTTTTTGCTTTCTCGCATCTGACACATTGCAGTCTATGATTGTTGCACTTTGCAGATTGAGCTGAACATCAGTTCTCATTCACTACCTTGACGCATGAGAAGCTTACAGCTATGGCCCATTCACCAGTAGAAGTTTCTTTCCAGTATAGTCCTTGTTATGGCTAAATTCCACTGTCCCCTTTTCAGTAGTCACAAATCCATGATAAATTCCGTATAACACTGCAGTTAATAACAGCAGCACCAAACATTGTATTAATCCCTTCAATAAAATACTAGACTAATGTTTTCATTTATGATTGGTAAACTTATATCATATTGTATTTTAAAAATGTGAGACACATATATTTAATATGCAATCAGTCCTATAACTCATGCTATTGGTATGGGTATATAACATTTAACATAATAATATTCTTAAAGTCATTACTGCTAAAATGATAAGAGAATGGTAATCAGGGATAATTCAACAATCTCAAGGATATAATTATATTTTTATTTTAATACAAATTTTGATCCTTTTCTACTTTTCACATCTATATTCTTCCTATCACCAGCCTAAAACATCATATCTTTTATTGCAATAAACAAGATGATCTAAACACTGATATCCCATCACAAGCCTTGACAATAAATGTTATAGCATTTACTGTTACAGTATTTGAGGGTAGTTCATTAATATTTTCATAGAAAAGGCAGATGAGCAAGGTCACATTACAACTGTACTCCTCTGTAGGAGACTGAGAATGATCATATTGGTGGCACATGAGGAGACCTTGTGATAAGCTGCCGAAACTGTCTGGCTGTGGGATTTTAATTAAGTCACAAAGCTTAAATGGTGGCCAAGAGACCACTGTTGTGATAAGCTGCCTATTTTCAATACTGTATTATCTAGTCAAGTTGTGATATTGACTTCAGTGCTTAGTGGATTTCACAAAAAGCAATTTTGTAGTACTGAAATAAAACTTAAAACTGAAATGTTTTTGTACTCAAGCTGCTGCCGAAACAGCGCTATGTTTAGTCATTTACAAACTAGCTTTAAAATAAATAATAAATAACTTAACAGCTAGAGCACAAAAGATTGCCTATTTTAGATTTAGTTAAACAAAAGTTACTGCATGTGTATGTGTGTTTGTGTGTGTGTGTGTGTGTATACACATACTCACACACATAAATATAGAAGAGCTGCTGCTGTAAGTGACAATGGTTAATGAAGGTTATATCAGGTTAGAAGTACTTCCTATATAATTCAGTTAACTAGGACATCAACCATACTTAAAGCACATAAAACACAGCATAATGCAAAAGAAAATAATGCAGCCTTGAACTAGTTGTGTACAGGCACAGCTTGAGTGCTTGAAGAGAGGTGAATGAAACAACTTAACAATTGGTTAGACAAACCAACACAAACATATATGACAAACAATTTAAAGAGAGAAAAAAAGTAGTTATGACATTTACTTAAAAATATGCAAAATTTGAATCCAGATGTTTAAGGCTGGTCAAAAAAAAAAACTTCAGTATGTACACAGCCCTCTTCTTTTAACTGAAACATTTAGTACCAGAAATAAGTTGTTCCTATTTTTCTAATTCTTAGAATTTTGCATGTGAAAATGTTGAAGAACCCTGGTGTAAAAAGAAGACCTGCTAGCTTAAAATTGCAAGCCTGGATGGCATTTACCTTTTTCACATGTATTGTGCCTTCCCAAGCCATTATGAAAGAGATCTGGCCTCTGCTTGCGTGTAACCAGTAATGACAACCTCTTTGCAGTTATCTGTGTGCAAATAACCAGAGACATTTCGGTACTCTATTACAAGATTTTAGCACAGTACAAAACAAATCAGTCATCTAAAAAAAATCACCAACTTAAATAAGAAAATGAAAAACCGAATCCTGTGGGCAATACAACAGGTTAGCGTATGACACGATGCCAAGCTTATGTTCAGAGCCATTTGGTAGCTCCGGTTATCTGCAACATTGCGCTGATATGATGTGTAGACGGAATGGTCCATGCAAATGGTCTGATCTTTTACACTGCGAGCTCTAAAGACAGGATTCCAGACATCTTCAGAATGGATCAGAAACTCACAAGAAATGAACGTTCAATGAAGTGTTGATTATCATTTGGAAGCACATTGGTATAGCTGTATTTCCCTGAAAATATATGTAATTATTAAGTATACTGGCCGATCGATCCATACTCTATCCTCTTTATTGCTAGAGAAAAAGTGGAAGGTCAGTGGATATGCACAAACTTCATAGGACAAATACCTTTAAATGCATGATAGCAAATTATCTGATGACAAAATGGTGTTTCCTAGCATTTCCAGATGAGATCATGCAGTATTTATGCTGTCTGGAAAAATCCTAGAGTTAATGCTACATTTAATTATGTCCATTATGTGGTAAATAGTACTTGAGAGCATTGTATTTGTCAGATTGATGTAGTCTGTTTTACAGGATAGATGGGATGGGAGATCGTGAGCGTCTTAGAGGACAAGGTGAGCTGTAGGGAGATGTAACAGGAGACAGTCTCAAGGCACTGCCAGTCAAGCCAGCTATGTTGTTTAAACTTCGGGATTTCTCATATCCTTTTACGAAAAATTGCACAGACATCAGTTGAATTCAGCCAGAAAAAGACAGAGACAAACAGTAAAATGAAATGCAATCAATTATGAGTCCATCAAAAGATTTATGCTGACAGCAATGAAAAGCTGAGACAATTTATCGGTTAATCTAACCCTGTATATAGTAAAAAAACAGAAATGTAAATAATTGATTGAAAATAAATTTCTTTTTTTTTCTTCATTCAAAAACAATTCTAATATTAATTGTAAGGGTTAGATGTTGTATATAATTGTGCCAGCTAAAACAATGTGGTATGTTACACTGTAACAAAAAAATGTTTAGTAAAAAAAAATAAACTAAAAATATGAAATGTTAATTTCCTTTTAAATATTTCCCTATATAAATTCCCTAATAAATAATTAGAAAGCTTAAAAGGCACAGGTGTAGGTGGAAAGAAATGAGCACACCCTTCATTCAAAAGTTTTTCATTCATTCATTCATTCATTTGAGAAAAGCATCATAAAAAATGTACCAAATTTCAAGGGTAGATATTCATGATTTAAGCAGCATTATATCTATAAACAATTTAAATATTTCTTTATCAAAAATATCATAATCAAAACTAATATTCATGCAGTATGTCCAATTGAATTTTGTTACTCTGTGATAACAATACAAATATACAATATTCATACAATAATTTCATTTTTAAATATTTAATTGTTTGAGCATACTCTTCATGTATAATTTCATGTGTTTTTAATTATGCCATTTTTATATACAGAATACATTAATATATTAATGGTGTTTTCTGGTAGGTTACTGTTACTGATTACACTGGTATTGTATAAAGCGTATAGCTAGAGCATCTAATAGAAATTTTGCTTGTATTCTTACTAATTTATATTAAATATAAAATATATAACGCAATGAATATCTTGCAATTAACTTAAATATTTCCTAGCACTACTGTATTTTATAGCTTTCTTGTGTTGTTTTTCAATATCAACTTAAAATGTCTTTAAGAAATAAAAATGATAAAATCTGAAGCAGTAATAAATTACAATCGATTTATTCCTTTTATTATCAAGAAAATTCTGCTCTTTTATTAAACTAAATTTTTTTGGTGCATTTACATTTTGTAACACTGACCTTGCTATTGAGCAATGAAAATCTTTATTTCCCTCTTACTGTGCCAAACTGCTCTCCTCAGTCACATGAAACAACTGTGAGGTGGCTGTGGAGTGGAAATAGATGACTCCAAGAAAAAAAAAAAACAGCCATGCTTACAATTTTGGTCTGATAGTATTTTCTAACTAATGTAAATGTAACCCTCTTTTCAAGCAAAAAGAAAATATCTACAAATAGGGCTTTAACTAAAATATAATGTATTTTATTTTTATTTATTTTTTTATTGACTGGTAACTCATGGTAATAAAGGTTTATAAAGCATGCTGCTGTCAGGTTTGGTACATACAACACTTTTATTTCCAATCTTTCATATGTGCATACTGTGTGTCTGCACTGTTGTATCTATCTTTTGTATCCTTCTGTCTCCTTTCACCCCCTTATCTTATCTATTTGACACATCTTATAATATTTATTCCCATCATGCACCTTTTCCCACCATCTTTATGTTACACTCTATTCCCTGTGATTGCTTGTGTGTTCGGGAGTTGAGCGTGAGGTAGAGTAAGCATTGTCACAGGGTACATTGTATAGTTCTGTACTATACAAAGGCTGCAGCTCATTTGATCCCTTGTGCCTCTGAAGCAGTACAATGCTAAGGGTGGCTGGGAGAAGGGGGTAGACAGACTAAAGCTTTGCCTAGGGCTCCCAGAGATTTAACACTAGCCATGCTCCCATTTGTAACAGTGACAAGAAAAAAACAGGCCATGGTTCTATTTATACATTTGAAATGTGTGCAAGCGTATATATATAAATGGAAGAGTACCAGAAGTGACCGCTGTGTAAATGCAAGGAGCAAACAACAGGCCCGGCACTCCATATCATACATTATATAGCACTATGGGGTCTGTTTACTTGCCTGGCACCTTCGCTCACAGTATTTACAAATACTCACCTCTCCTGCGAGGTCCCGGGATGGTCTGCTGGATCGCAGGACTTCTCATTCATACATAGGGCTCTATTTATGGACAGCGCATAAATCTGGGGAGTGATGGTGATCCAGGCTCGCTTATCATCGCAGCGAGCCTGGACACTTCACTCCCCAGATTTATAAAAACTTACCTTCATCGTGAAGAGTAATAAACTCCGCTGCACCACTCATTTACCCCTGCATAAATGGGCGTTACACACGGAGCCCGTTCACATGAACGGGCCCGTGATGGCAGGAGAAGGAGTCCTGCATCGTCATGGAAACTATAGTTTCCACTGTCGATGCAGGGTTTTTTAATATGAGAAATGTCATTTTTGAGCGATAGGGGCAGTTTTCTGTTGAAAACTGCTCCTATCACTCCAAGATGAACTCTATAAATAGAACCCATAGTTTGAATGAAGTCCTGCACATGCGCAGAGACTCCATTGCAGGATTTAGAAAATTTCAAGTCCCAGCATTAAAAACACTGCGCATGCACAATGTGTTCATGCCAGGACATGGAAATCAGCAGTCAGCTGTGTAAGTCCTGTCTTCTTTATTCTCTTTTGTTTTGATTTTAATTAATGTTATGCTTTATATATGTATTAAAATGTATTTTTATTAATAAAATTTTAATTGACGTGTTTTTTTATTTATATATGTATACCAGCGGTCTCCCCATATATTCCCCCCCTTTTCCTCTCTTTAATAATAGGGGTATAAGGGGATATCACTGGAATTACTTACCCCTAACACCAGCCTGAGCTGGTTTTAGTTTTACACTAGGAGCGGAGTGTAAAAATCGAGACCCCCGATATTTACATGGATCGCCATGGAAACTGCTATTCACTTGATTGTAAATAACAAAAACTTCATTTTCATATGAAAATGGGCATTATCACATGAAAATGATATTTGTAAATAGACCCCCTATGTGTCAGCACATACATAAATAGAAGGTTTAGTTCACAGTATAGCTAAATTGGATCAATCTCACCTGCCCAGCTTCAAGGCACCTCACTATAGGTGAGTATGTGTTTGCAATATGTATACTCAGGATGTCTGTGGTAAGAAATTGCAACATTTGAAAGTATGCAGTGGCCATATTGGGCAGATGAGCTTAACCCAATGTTTGAATAGGAGCGCAGCCTGTGTTTTCTTGTTACTGTTACTAGTTTAATTTTGGGACGTTAATCCCCTCTTTCATATGGCCACTGCACCCTTTCAAATGACAGGAGTTCTTTAATACAGACCTCCTGAGTACACATATAGCAAATGGATAGGGACTCACCAACAGGAGGCGCCTTGATGATGGGCAGGTGAGCTTAACCCAATATAGCTATATGGTGAACTAAACCTCTTTTTTATGTATGTGTTGACACATAGTGTTATATAATGTATGGTAAGGAGCGCCGACCTGATAACAGGCCTACCACGTTCATGGGAAGGCCTATTTATTTAACTAACTGACTGAAGATTAATGGAAAGCTCTACTAGTATGTGTTTTGCAAATATAACTTTGGTTTCATTTTGGTGCACAGTGAAATTCCAATGTATTTAAACCCAAAAACAGGTGTATGTCCAAACGCTAGTCCATAGTTGAAGTTGGTTTACTATAATTAGGCGTTTCAGTATACAGATTAAATTTACCTGGATAAATAAATAAAACGTAGTGTGCACAGCTTAATCTAAGGAACAGTTAAATTATGCTGCTAATTGTAATTGGCAGTATCATCATAACATGGTTTTTATTGACTATACTCAAATCATAAAGGGCCAGATTCACACTTCCAAAAAAGTGGTAACTTCCTGATCGATAAGATCGGTAATGCAAATCTGCGTGTCAGAAAGCGCTACTATCAGAAGGCAGAAGGCATCAGAAGTGCAATGTGGGGGCAATGTGTATTTTGATTTTCCAGACCCTACGCACACCTCCCTATCCAGACTACTAATCCGTTCCCATTAAAAATGAAGATGGATTGGAAGTCTTAAGGTAGGGGTCTTAAGGTAGGGGGTCAGGTCTTGTGGTAAATGCAAGTGGAGGGAGTGGCCTTCCCAGTGATTGCATGGCTGGCTGCATACAGCAGGGATCCTGTATCACGGGAATGGAATTAAGGATCGGGTTCAATGTTACCATTTAATAATGATTGACTAAACCATATAAATGTGCAGAATTATAGGCATGGATAAAGATATAGTACCATCATATTTAAAAATTAAAATAAAAAAATGGAATGTAAATTAATTTAATTATTACATTATTAATAATAAAAGCAAATCTACTGTTTCAAGAATCTGTTTATTATGATGACTTTTCAATGTAACAATACACTTATTATTTACAGCAGAATATGTTTATGGTCATAAAAATATATATATTAAGGTAGCTAGCGGAAACAGTATGAGATTGCAAGTGCAAAGGATTATTTTGCATTGTTGGCGTAATCTAATACAAGAATGCATTTAAGACTTCTGGCACTAAACATATAACAGTACTATTATGTATCTGAAAATTATGGAGTAGGGTGAAGAATTGAACAATTTAAAGTGCTAGAGAACCAGTTCTGCAATTGATGTGATGTAGAAATTTGTAGTATAAGTTAGATACCTAGGGCCAGATCCTGAGCTACGTACGCTAGCGTATTTACACTATTTACACTAGGTGACGTAAAAACACTGTTTTGCATGTACTGCGTATATGCACGGCTGATGTTACGCCACGTAACTATGAACGTACGTACCAGCCTAAGATCAACAGCATAACTACGAAGAAGGGGCGTGACTGCCATACAACACATGTAATTACGCTTTGGAGGCGGGGTGAGGCATTTAAATTGTACAGTATGGACGTTCTTAGGCATTTGCATACGTGAAGCCCTTACGTACGTCAGTAGTTACGCTTTGAAAAGTTAAGGTAGGGTTTGGCAAGCGTAAAACAGCCAAAGTACGTACGGCTGAGGGGAGTTTCTAGGGGAGTGCATAGTAATTATGCTAGCTTAAATACGCTATGCGTTGTAACGTAACTAGCTGGTAGGTCTGAATCTACCCCCTAGATCTTAATTCGTCACTATTTTATGGAATGCATTTATGACTTTTCAGTTATGCTGTTTATTTTTCAATCCTATAAAATAAAAAAATAAAAAAAAATAAAAAATATATATATATATAGATAGCCCCATAGA
>WWET01000636.1:141291-181262 GCA_011038615.1 Limnodynastes dumerilii | reverse complement strand
ATATATATATAATTTAAATTGTGCAAATGAAATCCAAAATATATACGGAGCTACAGTAAATGCCTCATACAGTAGGCAAATAGGCAATACTGCAATACAGTAAGCACAGTAAAACTTTGCCACTACAGGTATTGTGAAACTACAACTCAAAGGGCACGATTCAATTAGCTTTGCACCCGTGTTAAAGCTAATTTCGCATATTTTATTAAAAGGGTTTTTATACGGGCCCCATAGAGGTGCGCATAAAAATAGCTGATTTTAGATACCGTAAATGATGGGAAAAAGCGCACTGCAAGCTTTTTTTCTGTCATTACGCCTAAATGAATCGGGCTCAGGGAATGCTTCAACAACACTGGCATACATATCTACCAACATCTAAGAATTGAAAAGAGGGGCAGTGTTGTAGTGCTAGAGGGCTAGAGGGGGCATGTCTTGGACAGTGCAGTGGGTATGTCTTTTGTAGAAAGTGGGTGTGTCTTACTCCACCAAGAAGGCAGGTCTAGTGCAGCATACTGCCAAAAATCAAGGCACTGGTAGAGGCAACAGGGTCCCATGTTTGTCACGTAGTGAGAAAGCAGTGGGAGAAAATAAAGTGTGTAGCATTGTAAAAATGTAAGGATCAAGTGTCAGTCCCCTATCAAACCTACGTCTGCACTCCTGGCAGGTAATTTCTGACAAATGACTCCTGGATTCTGGAAAACACTGCCTACTACAGTTCAAGCAGAAAATGACAAAAGAGTTTCCTAATATACCTAACTAGAGGAGCTATAGATCTGATGCTAACATTTAAACAAAATCATAAAAATAAATATTAAATTATAACAATCTCACAGTCTCACAAATATAAAATACTCATACACTCCAAGCAGCTTCAAGGAGTGATTTCTTAGTTAGACTACACAATACAAGAAAAGTGTGCTAGGAGTAAAGAACATCCACATGGGACTATTATCCATTATTGTGTACAAACAGTATAACAATGCCTCTCAACAGATTAAAAGTGTATATGTACATACTGGTAGTGTAATTTAAGTGGGAATAATTATGTTATAATTTTATTGCTTGCAAATGCTACTTTTTGTAAATTATCTTTCCCAACAACATTGGGTTCCATACTAATTAATTGGCTAATTTTAAGTTATCTAATTAAAAGCTAAGTTTTATATGGTGTGCAAAATTAAACATGGCGCTTTGTTAGTGTTAGTGACCATTTCTTGGTATCCCATCACTTTCTCTTTCTTTCCTTGTTATATGTAATATACAGTCAATACGCATCACAGCTTTTTGTTAGTATAAGACACTGCAAAGTGGATTATTTAAGATTTATTTGAAAATAGCTTTAATAGATGATAATGAAATACTTATCCCTTCCAGGGAATTACATCTTACAAAGTGCAGAAGATAGTATACCCACTATACTATGGGAATAGTAATCAGTGTTAATCGGTGGGCTTAAGCTGTGAGCACAGATAAGGACATAAGAACTTCAGCTAATAAATAGCAGATATTAAGACCACTGATTAACATCTATACCTCCCCTTGTGCTTTTCAGCAATTGTTACACAAAATGAAAAAACTCTCCTCATTGGGACAAACTATAATACAGATTAAACAGTGGTACAGGCCACTGTAGTTGAGAGGCATGGGCACAGCTGATATCTAGCAAAGCATGATGGGTATTTTCACAAAACCTTCAGTGCCAAAGGTTGCCCATGCCTGCAATACAGTACATCCTATGCATTGATTTTATGCTTCATATAATGTGTGTTCAATATTCTTTCTCATTGTGTGTCACACAAATTATCTATTTTTTTGTTTAGGAAGGGGGCAGTATTGTGTGTAACACAAATTCGCTATATTTATTTTTAGAAAGGGGGCAGTAAAATGTTGTCCTCTGTGTCCTGGCATTTAGCAAATAATACACTGAAAGAATCATAAAGATCCTCTCAGCCTGGTTGTGAGTTTTGTTATTCTTTACTTGTTTGCTGAAACACTTGTTAATTTACTTATAGTCCTTTACCTCCTTGCAATCCATTGCAATGTTCTCAACTGCATCTATCATCTTTGTGCATATGTACAATATATCACACATTCACACAGGACCGCTGAGAGGATTTCTGGGCCCTGGCCCCTCCCCCCTTGCGGGAAAAGCCTGACACAGATGCAGGGACCGCAATGTGCTGAAAAACTCGGCTTATACTCGAGTATATACGGTATATATATATATATATATCAGAAATCATTAATACTAATGTGCACGTGCATGTTTTAACACTATATATCATCAATAATATATCATACGAATATGTGGGTATACACACAAATATAGATACACACATACATACATGCAAAGATACATACACACACACATATACACACATAGATAAATCTCGCACTCCCCCTCTCTCAGCGGCCCTAGTTAATCTAATAAAGAGATATTATCATATTGTAATAACTGCAGCACCTTTAATCTTTTTTATTTGTGCATTTTATTTTTGGTGTCTAATATACTGTATCCCTTCTCTATCCCAGCCCCCTGTCTCTGCATTCCAACTTATCTCCCCCATCCCTCTTTCCAGTCACTGGCCTGTAACTGTATCCCTTCTCTATCCCAGCACCCTCTCTCTGCATTCCCTCTAATCTCCCCCATCCCTCATTCCAGTCACTGCCCTGTCTCTGTATCCCTTCTCTATCCCAGCACCCTGTGTCTGCATTCCCTCTAATCTCCGCCATCTCTCTTTCCAGTCACTGCCCTTTCCCTGTATCCCTTCTTTATCCCAGCCCCGTCTCTCTGCATTCCCTCTAATCTCACCCATCCCTCTTTCCAGTCACTGACCTGTCCCTGTATCCCTTATCTATCCCAGCCCTCTATTTCTGCATTTCCTGTAATCTCCCCCAACCCTCTTTCCAGCTCACAACCCTGTCCCTGTAGCCCTTCTCTATCCCAGCCCCCTGTCTCTGCATTCCCTCTAGTCTCCCTATCCCTCTTTACAGTCACTGCCCTGTCAATATATCCCTTCTCTATCCCAGCCCCTTGTGTCTGCATTCCCTCAAATCTCCCCCATCCCTCTTTCCAGTCACTTCCCTATCCCTATATCCCTTCTCTATCCCAGCACCCTGTGTCTGCATTCCCTCTAATCTATTCAAATCCCTCTTTCCAGTAACTTCCCTGTCCCTGTAGCCCTTCTCTATCCCAGCCCCTTTTCTCTACATTCCCTCTAATCTCCACATCCCTCTTTCCGGTCACTGCCCTGTCCCTGTATCCCTTATCTATTCCAGCCCCCTGTTTCTGCATTCCCTCTAATCTCCCCCATCCCTCTTTCCAATCATTGCCCTGTCTCTGTATCCCTTCTCTATCCCAGCCCCCTGTCTCTGTATTCCCTTTAATTTCCCAATCCCTCTTTCCAGCCACTGTCCTGTCCTCTTTTTTTATTCAGTCTCTTTGTTTTACCTAAAGCACTTTACTGTTAATAAACCTTAAATCTTTTCTTCTCTCTGCCTTCTCTGTGCGTGACACTGCTTCCTCTGCTCAGTGTCTGAGGAACTGATTGACATCTCTGATCCGCCTATGAACAGCATAGTATCACTGTTCATAGGAGGATCACAGATGTCAATCAGTGACAGTCCTGCTATTGCATGCCACCCCCCTGCAGTATAGAGCTGGCTGCCGCTACTATTTCCATACAGGCAGCCAGCGTTTTCACATTAATTTAAAATAAAAGGCTAAATAGAATTTTTTTTTTTAAATCAGCTCCAGTGCAGACCAGTAACAGGCATCCCCCTTCTCTGACTGCCCTGCATACACATACACACACACAGTTCATTCCAGATAATACACATATTGCATCCCATTTACATACATATACACACACACAGTGCACTCCAGATACACACACACACACACACACACACACACACACACAGTGCATACTCCAGATACATACACATAGTGCACAAATGCACAGTGCATACTCCAGAGACATACACACAGTGCTCACACACACACACACACACACTGCACTCCAGATACATACACATAGTGCATCCCATATACATACACCCATACACATACACATACACACAGTGCACTCCAGATATACAAACACACACACACACACTGTGCACTCCAGATACACACACAGAATACACTCCATACAGACACAGACACACACAAACACACACACGCACACAGAGTACACTCCATGCACACACACATAGTGCATACTCCAGACACATACACATAGTGCACACACACATACAGTGCATACTCCAGATACATACAAACACTGCACTCCAGATACACACACATCGCACGCTACTTACACACACACTCTTGTACCTGGTCACAGTGAGAAGTCTGCAGTCAGCAGCTCCACAGAGACAGGAAAGGAGGGATCAGCTTACATTTGCCATGAAGTGGTTCCAGACATTGCTACAAAGAAAAAGGCAGCCAATCACGAGGCTACTTCCACTCCACTCAGCAACAGGCAGCCTTGCAACTGGCTGTCTGTTGCTCTGTAGCAACGGCTGAGACTGCCCCCTGGCAACTGTAAGACAATCTCTCCTTTCCTGTCTCCTGGCTGCAGATCATTCAGCAGCTGCGATGTCTCCCTCATTGGCCCAATTTTGATCCTGTACTGCGGAGGTCTCTCAGTACAGGACCTGTACTGAGCCAATGAAGAAGACACATCAGCTGCTACTAATCTGCTGTCACAAAAAAAAAGACATATTTTGATGAGGCGGAAACTGGGCGGCCTCATGAAGGTACCAGCCTACTGGCAAACTTCCCGGTAAGGCCTATTGCCAATCCACCCCTGCATGGATCATCATGGGTTCTATGTAGCTTTGCCACCTTAAGAATTTTACTAAATTGAACCAATATATTATTATACAGATTACTGAGCAATGCAAGAATGGTAGTCAGTATTTGTATTTGTTTAATCTGACATGAGAGGAAAGCTGTACAGTTCATATTTATACAAAATAAAACATGTAAGAAAAGACAAATATATTTTGGCATACTCTATTAAAAAATAGAAACTCATTTATGTCAGTTTTTTAAGCTTATGCAGCACTAAATTGTGCACTATAGTATTATAAAGCCTCTACTTGCACTCTAATACATATTCATGGTGTTATACCAAAGACACTGAAACTGTCAGAAAATGTACATTATACAATATATTTAAAAGACAGTCAGACACAAAATAATGGGAACATGAGACGTAAATGATTCAATGATTAGACTCTGCCACATACACTGCCAAGCGACTTCTCAGCAAACATCTTGGGGATATGAAGGAAAAAAAAAGAGCAGCTAAGCGATACATTGAACACCATACAGTCATTTACTTGGTCAAGAGCACATTTATCAAGCGATGGACTGGCAGCTGCAATGGGAGATATTTAGATTGCTTTAGTTACCACCAAATTTATCAGTGGAGAAGACACCTATTTTGCAAAATTTCATACTATATCATATGTTTTTGCCACTATTATTATTCTAAAAAAATCTTCAAATATATGATCATGCACTAATTTTTTTAACTGTGTTTTTACTGTGTAATTAAACTGATATTTAAAAAAATGCTTTACACAGCAAATAAGTGGGAAGTGGCTTATATTATAGCTGCAGGAACAGACTACTGTATATTTATTTACTTTTTGTGTACAGGAAGTGAGAGGTCAAATGAAATCAGTGTGGAGCTAATTCTCCCTTACATTAAATATTATGGAAAATATATCAGAAATATATATATNTTGAAACTATGCTGTAGTCACACAACAGGGAAACATTGCAAAACAGAGAGTGACTTTGACTTTCTAGGTGGCACAAATTTAAAGGCTGATGAATTCTGTACCAAAAGAAAAATCTATTTATATCTCTGCATATGTCTTTTGCCTAATTTATGTGACTGCCAACACATTTCTGCTCTGCCTGAGCTCATATTTATATCACATAATTATGCATCTTTTTAAAATATATCAGTATTCAGTAAGATAAATTGTATATTTACATATGCACCTGTGACAGTTTTTTTGTGTGAAAATTTCTAGTAAACTTCCTAGTGGAACTTTTAGACCTTAATATAAATATTTTAATGTTCCCATTTAAGAATGCTTAGACATGTACCTCCAGCAGCTTGACAAACTGCACACTACATTATGGAAGCCAACTTTGGTACAGAAGTTGCATTTTTAATCTAGCTGTACCAGCTAAAACTTTTATTGATAATTGATAGCTTTGGTCTGAGTAAAAGCCATATAATTATAAATACAGAACAGCTGCAGTGCCAATTATTGCCCACCTCTGCATTACGTAATTAATTATGTATACACTATTTTAACTGTATAAAATAGAAACATGAAAAACCCATACCTTTCCGTATTCCTCCATCAGTATTGCAGGCATAGTCACCTGTTGTCAGAAGGAAACATGTTCCTGCTCTTCTGTTTTTATCTCGGGTGCTAGAGCGTCTCATTGGGTGCCTTTCTCCAGGAGACAGGGGCTGGTCACTTCCTGAACTATCCTCGCCTGGGAATAGTTTTACATTTCCATTTGTAGAAAAAAAAATAGAAAACAAAATGGAATTGGAAAATATAAATCCAAAACTGAAACATATGCAAATTTTCAATTATTGTCAATTATTGTGTTTGTAAAAAAAAATAAAAAAATGGTTTAGATAAGAATAGAGGTTATCAATACAAGCAAAGATTTAAGAGACGTGTCAATGATTGAATGGGAAATTTCATGAGGCACTGAAGACATAAAAGTGGGTTTGAAAAAAAAATCAACCTTTTTAAATATTTTATCACAGTATTTAGTGCTTACATAATGCAAAGAATTTAATGTTTGCAGAAAATGAATGCCTCTTTAAGTCCCTTTCCTCTTTTTTATTATTATCGTTGTTATTACTGTTATTATTGTTAATTAATTACCTTTGGTTGCCCTTCTTTAACTTTTATGTCCTACCTTTAGGTAGGAAGTTCTATAAAGTTCTGTTTAATCAAATGGATGAAAGAAAGTTGGAAAAAGTGTGTTGTAGGTTTATACAGAAAGAGGAAGAGATGTAAGGTAAATCACAAAAACCTTTTTCAAATAAGTGATTTTGGATCTCAAAATGAATCTACATTGAGATGTTATTGAAACAGCATATAAGAGTAGGCTGAGGATACAAAGAAGGAAATGTATCTTGGATTTAGATTTAGGATGTCCAGTATATGTGTTACAAATACTGAAGACATCAACAATCTTGCTCACTGAAGAAAATAATTATTATATGTCACCATGTGATGGTTTTAGGAAATGTGAAGTTTTATATTATCCTATATCTAGGCCTCTCATTTGATGAAGCCAGTACAATGAAAAAAAGACAAGAAAAGAAACAACAGCTCACAGCATGGACAACCGCCCATTCACAGAGGGAGGTAAACACTCTTTAATGGGCAAAAGATGGTTTACATTAATGTAGCACAAAAATCTGTGTAGAGCATTTCAACTTTTTCAATCAAAACATTCTTTTACCAGTTCATTTACTTTAGAGGAATAAGACCATCATGTGACAATCCATGGCATTTTTTTTGTTCCTTCGGATACCTGTACTGGTATTCATCACAATACTAAGGCAGGGCTAGGGTACGGATTCCTGCACAAGGTTGTAGGATTATTAATTTTCAAACATCACTTATTAAGTTGGCAACATGTCCACGTCATGTTTGTTTTACAACTTGGCAGATGTGTAGACGTTCAAAAAAGGGGAAAATTTCCAGCAGAAACATTGTTATAAAAATGAAACTTACTAATGATGGTATGTTCACATAGTGGTGATTAGCAGATGTACCTTTCCCATGATGTTTTTATATTTATGAAATGGCATTAGTTCTTTTTCCACCCATCAGACTGATCATATCAAGTAAATATATTATCCTCCACAACTGTCCTTGAATAATATATTAGAGGGCTATTCCATCTATACTTCCGTGGAGTTGTGAATTTGGTATGTTATTATGTATTCATTTATTCACTGACCTGTCAAGGTCTAATATGTTAGTTATATTATAGCTTCTTAATTATATGGTAGGTGTACTAAACTACAGTGTTTGCTAATCACATTTGCATGCTATTAATAATACATGCACATGCTATGTAAAGCACTGTCCAGATAAAACCCACCTTACCTCACTTTACATCGCTCAGAAAAACACCCTTTGCCCTTGGACTATTTTCACTAATAAGGACTTCTATGCAAAAGGTTTTGTAATATTACAATGGAGTAAAGAACAGGGGAGGGAACAAAAGCCAATAGACCCATAAAAAAGAATACTTTTCATTTTTACATTACAAGTTCAATAATACAAAATAACAGGTAATTATAAAGAAACCTAATTTGCCTTGTTAATGTTTGCTGTCATATAGTAATGTTGTTTAAGACTGATGAATGTCATTGCCTGTATCCAGTGCTGTGTCAAATACTATTACAGTATGGACAGTATACAGGAAAATAATCAAATTGAGCTTTACAGTTAGCATATAATCGGGTCTAGTTTATCTTTATACATAGTGGTCTGTTCTCTTTAAGCTCCTTTTATCATAATTAGTATGTATAATATTATGTAAATATGTATTATTATTATTATTATTATTATTAAAATTATGTATATTTGCATATTGGCAACATACTTTTGTCTGGGATATTGTCCTCAGCTCTAGGTTGGGAGATATCCTGTCATTTTCGTTCAACTGTACTCATGTGTTAGAACAGTCTCCAGAAAACCCTGTCCAGAAGGTCAAAAGTTGGAGATACTAAAAGTTTAAATAAAACTATTAATTTTTAATAGCTTTTTGAACCTTATTTATGATACACAGGGTCAGTTATGATATAGTTGCATCTTTTGTCAGTCCCGTAAGAAGAGTGGTGTTGCCAGTGGCATTGCCCAGTTCACAAAGGCCTGTAAAGGCGCGTTGGAGATACTGGACAACATCACTGCATCCCTGGTAGCAAGAGTGGGGTCACACTGCTTGTTCCGCCGCTGCTAATAAAGTTTAGCAGCAGCGGGGCAAGCAATATGTATCTGCATCTGCTGCTGAAACTCTGAGTCTTCGGGTGCTTGTTGAAACTGTGGTCATGTGACACATTAGTATCTTGTTATTTAAAGCATCTGAAGACTCAGAATACCAACAGTAGAAATAGAGTACATCCTTCAGAGACAGAACAGCTGAGCCTCAGGGAGAAGACATAGGAGAAGGTAATTGAAGAGAAGGGTAATAGTTGGAGAGAAACTTTGAGGGAAGAAGGGGTTAAAGAAACAAAGGAGGAGAGGGAGGGGGTTGGAGACATGGGGAGAGAGAAAGTAGAGGATGCAGTGAACAGGGGAGCATGAAAGAGAGTTGGAATTAAAAACATAGGTAGGGAGTTTGGAGTAAATTTTAATTAATTAATTAATTAATTAACATAGTTTACCAGCAAAAAAAAGATATAGCCAGAATGTTAAATTATAAGTACAGTGAAACCTCGATTATCCGGGCTAATGACTGGCACCCTTCGGCTGGATAATCGAAAAGCACGGATAATTGAAACAGTATTGAATACAGTACAGTGAATGCTAGTACAAGTGCAGGGCAGTGCTAGGAGTGGGTCCAGGGTTGTTGTAATGGCCAAATTGCAGGTAGATGGCTGTGCAAACGGAGGAGCTCCTTCACTGTGCTTCCATTCTCCTCGGCATCCAGGACATGCCCCCCCCCGTTTTACAGGCATGTCTGCTGAGCTCAGCAGCACGGATAATCCGATTGCTGGTTAATCCAGTCACGGATAATCGAGGTTCTACTGTATATCTATATGAAACGTTACGATTTTATAATGTTATTTAATGTAAACACTTTATAGATACATATGGCTCCATTACGAAACCTCGATCTGTTCGATTTCATGAGATAAAGAGGTGAAAATGGTCTTTATCTCCTAAAAACAAATTTTTACATATTTACAAAGCTATGATCAATAACTCTTTTACCACCGATCGCCGCCCCGCTCTAGTAATTGCGTGCTGGCTGATTGCAAAATTTATTAAATGTCGAATATCTAAAAATGGCGTTACAGTAAGTATTCCAGTGGTCTCCCCATATACCCCCTTTTCTTCCCCCTAATAGCTGTTATTAGGGGGAGGAAAAGGGGCTATGTATAGGGAAACTGCTGGAATACACAGCTAGTATATATGTGTCAAAAAAAATAATTAAATAATAAAATTATTAACATCTTTTTTTTTAATAATTATAAAAAAAATAAAAAAAATAATTGTATACATTTAAGTAAAAATTATGCACACTGGAATCACCAATGGTGTTCCTTGTTCATATTGTTCATAGGATTCCTTAATGAGTGCTCTCTGTTCACAAAAGTAAATGGAGCCCATAAAGTACGAGGAAAATTTTATAAATGTCCCATAATTAAATCAGTTACTTTTATGCTGATCAAATTACTGTACCCCTGTACATCTATATATACATTTTTTTTACTCTTTTTATGTTGCTAAAATATGTTCATTTCATTAATTTGAATAACATATGGTGCTTTTAAATTATATTAAGTAAGGCAGAAAACTCTTCTAGAGGGATAATATAATGGGGAGGAAGGAGCCAAATTTCACTCTCAGCCAGGGCATCATAATAGCTAGTTACAGTCCTGTATTCGGAAGTCATGAAGTCAGAGTAGAAGTTTGGATGGTTGTAAGGTTGGCTGGGTGGAATTGTTACATTTGGAACAATTCAATCTAATATTTTAAGAATTATACTACTACCTTTATTCTCTAAATAAAGCTTTGATGGTATGTTCCAGGTTTAATAATTATGAGCCTCCTAAATAAGGGTGTGGTTCGACAGGGCCGTTCTCTACCAGCTATTTCTGAAGGCCTGCCACCAGCGATTGTTCCTGCCCTGCCGGAGTGTGGGAATTGAAGATCCCCACAAGGAATCCCCTGCACCAATTGGTGAGTATTTCTCCAATCCCAACCCTTATCCTAGTACTCACTCTAACCCTTCCCTTCCATTACCCTAACCCTCCCTTTCCCACAGCCTGACCCTAAGTCTCCCCTTCTACATTGCATCCCCTCCCTGCAGCCTAACCCTAAGTCTCCTCTTCTATGCTGGATCCCCTCCCCGCAGCCTAACCCTAATACTCCCCTTCTAAGCTGTATTCCCTCCTCACAGCCTAGCTCTAAGACTCCGGCTGCGGCAGGTATGCAGTGGGTCTATGGTGGGTCTTCCATCAGGTGTTGCGTCGGGTATAACAAAGCCAATGAATGGGTAAGTTGATAAAAACTATATTAAGCATAATTACCTATTCATTATAAAACTGTCTCACTAGGCAGATTTTCAAAATAGAGACAGCCAACACCTGAATAATTACCCAAGCGTGATGAAAGGATTTCTCAGAAGATCTCACAATGTGAAGTTTAATAAAAAAAAAACCCACAAAAATATTTTAATACCACTTCAGCAATGAGGTGTCAAACTAAAGGTGTATATTGTTTTACCCAAAACTCTATATTCTAAGATTGAAAAAGGTAATTATTGTAGAAATAATGTAAAATATATGCTCCTTAACTGGAGCTTCTCCATCCTTATAAACTCTCTTCTTTTTTTAATACTATATGAAGACTCTACATGTACCTTGATTTTTTTCCTGACAATATTACACATAAATTAGCCCCATTGATGTTGGCAGACTGGGATGTTAGGAATCTGCTTACTCACTGAACTGTACAGCTTCAATATGCTAATTACAAAAGCTAATTTCTAAGCTCCCTCTAACAGTACGTAGGTGTATTAAACTACTTTCCTGCTTATTTTAACACATTTGCATGCTATTTATATTGCATGCACATGCTGAGTAAAAAAAACTGTCCTCTTAAAACTGGCTTACCAACATCTTTGTATCAGTCAGAAAAAGCCATCTCTTTTGCACTTGGTCTAAGCTCTTCGACTTGGATAATCAACTCTTTTAGTTCATTAAAAAGCAAAAAAAACAAAAAAACAAACAAATGGACACAACTACTATTATTGATTATGCATGGCCAAACAGTGTCATTTGAAGAACAAGTGTTGTAGAAGCCTAGTAATCCTTTAATCTATTACCATATACAGTTTATCTTGTTTCCAACCAATTCACTTTAAAGAACACCATATTTTTGGGTCAATTAATTGCTATCTCTTGCATTATCTATTATAGTCATTAATACTGTGCTAATAAAATACATTCTATTGCAATCATATACATAGGCTTATAAATATTTTTTTATGAATAATATTAAATTAAGTTTTTTTGTGCATAATATATTTTCAACAGTCAAAGATTATTAAAATTAAAGCAATATTAGTGCTCTTTGTCATTACAATTTTCAGATTGTTCCCAATAGTACAAATAATATTTATCACAAAACAGTTAAATTATCTCTATAAAACGTATATTACAAGGGTTATAATTAAATATTTTCCTCATATATATTTTTTTAAGAACTTGATTTTTTGTTACTTTTACCAACTGTGACACATTTATATATAAACTGTTTACATTACGTGTTAAATGTTAATAGTGCAGACACTTAAAAAAAATAAGTTATTTCTATTTTTGTAAACTGAACTATGTGATCTGAGTTAGTGGTTTTATTTTACAAGGGTTCTGTTTTCCGAAGTGAAACTCAGATTTCCGAAATAGACAGCCAACAGCTAACTTTTGACTGTCTCCATTTCTCTATTTCGAAAATCTGCCTAAACAGAAAGTATTAATAATGAATAGGTAAGTATAGCAAATGACGGAAGACCCGCCGAAGACTCGCCGCACCGGAAAGGAGGTTAGTGTACAAGGAGAGTCTTAGGGTTAGGCTGCGGGGAGGAGATAGAATATAGAAGAGAAGTCTTAGGGTTAGAATTCTGGAAGGGGAGTCTTAGGGTTAAGCTGCACGGAGGGGAAAAGGGTCGTTTTATACCAGCCAGTTGTCAACTGGCTGTGAAATCGATTACTTCTGCCTCACCGAGGAGAAGCAATCGATTCTCCCAAGAATGAAGATGCAGCGGCAAATGGTGAGTATTAATGTAACCCCAGCCTTTATCCTAATCCTAACCCTAACCCTCCCCTTCCATTACCCTAACACTAAGCCCCTCCTTCTATTACTCTAGCCCTATCCCTCTCCTCTCTGCAGCCTAAGACTCCCTTCCAGCATCCTAACCCTCAGACTTCCTTCCCCACAGCCTGAACCTAAGACTCCTTTCCCGCAGCCTAACCCTAAGACACCCTTCTCCACAGCCTAACCCTAAGACTCCCTTCACACAGCCTAACCCTAAGATTCCCCTCCCCGCAGCTTAACCCTAAGACTCCTCTACCATTAGGCTAACCCTAAGACTTCCCTTAGACTTCCATGTAATACTTACCTCAGAGCAGCGGGTTAGTGGCAATGTGATGGGTCTGCTGCAAAGGTTACTGAATTAATGAATGAGTAAGTATGCCGAAATATAAATTCGGAATACTTACCCATTTATTAAAGAAAGTTTCTCATTTGTAAAAATTTCAAAATAGAGACAGCCAAAAATAAGCTGCCTGTAATTAGAAAATAAAACTTTTGTTCCGCAAGCTTCATCCCAGCTGTGGGGAAGGAAGTCTTAGGGTTAGGCTGTAAGGCAAGGAGTCTTAGGGTTGGGCTGCAGGGAAGGGAGTCTTAGGGTTAGGCTGCGGGGAAGGGAGTCTTATGGTTGAGCTGCAGGAAAGGGAGTCTTAGGGTTAGGATGTGAGTAAGGGAGTTATACGGTTAGGCTATAATATCTATAATATTAATGAATAGTTTAACTATGCACTTATAAAATTATCCATCAGAAGAATTAATAGTGTCACTATGTTGAATGGACAAGTAGAACTTATATTACTTGATTCATTAATATTAAAGTAATACATTTTCATAGGCTTTATTAAATGTTTAAATGAATACCCTGTGAGAGTATATTGTTTGATTATTACGTTTATAGCAGAGGAAGTTTAACTATTTCTGATGCTGGGACCAATTAACATGTAATAGAATGGGATTCTATGGAAACTACGTTAACTATGCCAAGCATAAACGAAAGGCACAACAAGAAACTGTCATACAACAATTGTTTTGCAGTGCTTAAGGAAAGTAGATGTAATGCAATGAGAATTGAGCAGGGTAAGGGTGATTTATCATTATTGGGAGCAGGCATTACATAAAGGCAGACAGGACATGGTAGAGAAGATAGGATACCCAGGGGCTAATCCAGAGGCAAATGCAACTTGACATGCACGCATGCACATGCAAATCATAAGTAAGCTGCGTGTGATCTAACGTACGCACGCAGATCTGAAAGTAAGCACAGAGAAGGAGAGTGCACGCCCCGTCACTCCCCTCCTTCTATAAAGTTCTGGACATTTAAATGCCCAGAACCCTACCTTAAGTTATACGCACAGATATGTACTAACGCAGATCCGTGCTAAAGTGCAGCCCTCCGCCCCGGACGCGCCTGACAAACGCACACAAATCTGAACAAGGTCCAATGACGACTGTGCAAGTATGGCACATAGCATGTGGGCACAAAGCAGCCAAGATCAATGCAACTATGTGACCATATACTGCATAAATGCAGGGTATTACACTGTATTGTATACTGTAAATAGAGGTTATAAATAGTGTATGCGATTCATTTGTGATGTAAATGCATCAAAACAGTATCAAAGAAAAATTAAAAAAAACTCTATTTTTTATTAATGTATTTTTATAACTACACAATGTTCCAGTATATATTTCATTACTTTTGTATTGCATTGTAAGTATAAATTCTAATGCAACAGTTCGAAATGGGTCATGGAGTGTCAGCTCCTTAGACTTAAACATGTCCTGTGTCTGGTGTATATGTCCTGAGTTTGCTTTTACATTGACCACGTGCCCCTTGCCTCCAACAACACGCTCTTTCAGAACGCGAGCAGGATCAGATCGAGTTGCATTCAGCTCTAAATCAGGCAAGATCCATTGTACATTGTTCCAATATTACAGAAAGCCAACATGCAAAACCACGCCAAGATATGCTACACAAGGTGGCTTACATTCACCTCTGGATCAGAACCCCTCCAGTTGGCCAAAATGTCTTGCAGTGACAGGCAAGAGGAATTTCATACATCACTGACTTCCACTCACTTATGCTTGAATATTCACAAAGGGGGAAGGCAGGTTAAGCAATATAATAAGTAAGAGCTGAAAGGGTATGTTCAAGTGTTTATGTAAGTAAGTCATTACGGGCCGTATGCAGAGATATGCTCTACTGCGCATGCTCAGTAATTCTGTAACGTAATCTACATTACTTGTTGCAACGTAGATTGCGTATACGCAGTCTTTAATATTACGTTACAGAATTACGGCCCTACACATTATTAAATGTGGACACATCATCAGATGCAAGGAGGTTCATATCTTGCTGGTACTGGGACCCTGATACTGATCTAACACCTTTATAATTTAAACAGTGAATAACAAATATGGAAATGTTTGTTTTTAACCACATTTTCTGTTAAAAATGTGACTATTTATTTTATAAACTGTTAAGACAAAAATTACACATTAATGTACATGATGCTTTATAAAATTAGCGTATTGTGTTCATATAGGGTATTGTGACTGAATGTACTTTGAATGCTATCAAGGCATATTGCAGTCCATATGTATATGTCTACTGCTAAATGCATGTGTCTTGGTCATAGACATACTAGAAATATGTAAGTGTGTGCTTTTTATTTTGTTTTGCATGTCTTCCACATACATCAAGCTGTAAATAAATTCTTTAGTGACTAAAATGTTTCAATAAAATTCTAAAATTAACAATATGCCTTATTATAAAGATGTAACATATATGACTCAGAGTTTCTTGCAGACAAATCAATTGCAAAATTGATTCTGATTCTCAAGAAATGAAATTGATGAATAATAGTCAAAGATAAAAGCTGCCCTTTTAGCAAGCCGCAATGACCAACCATTACATTACAGTAATTAGCCATAAAAAAAGCTATAAAAAAATATATAATTGTCTGTAAGTTCCCTCCCCAATATACTCAAAGCTACAGCAAAAATTTAATTTAAAGAAAAAATTGTAACAATTGGATCTAAACACTAATATAATCACATTTATTCATATAGGTTTTACTGTTTATCTACTATACCTGACATGTTATGTTCCATCATACGGTTGTCTTTGCCAAGGCAGGAATCCACCTGTGTGCTGTTACATCCCATGTTTAAATCCATCTTGCAGAATGTGGGTGAGCCGGCTTGGGTTCCATGAGGAATGTATTTCTTTCTTTTTCTTGGAAGTTTCTGTTTTGCCATAGCAAGGGAGTAGTACATTCCAAAGTTGTTAACAATGACTGGAACAGGCATTGCAATTGTCAGTACACCAGCCAAAGCACAAAGTGCCCCTACCAACATCCCTGACCAAGTCTGTGGATACATGTCACCATACCCCAGTGTAGTCATAGTGACCACAGCCCACCAGAACCCAATAGGAATATTTTTAAACTGTGTATGCTTACTTGCTGATGGATCGTTTGGACTTGCACCTATTCTCTCAGCATAGTAGATCATTGTGGCAAATATTAAGACTCCTAGAGCTAAAAATATTATGAGAAGCAAAAATTCGTTAGTACTAGCTCGAAGAGTGTGCCCAAGCACCCTTAGTCCTACAAAATGGCGAGTCAACTTAAAAATTCGAAGGATGCGGACAAATCTCACGACCCTGAGGAATCCTAAAACATCCTTAGCAGCTTTGGAGGAGAGTCCACTTAGCCCAACCTCCAAGTAAAATGGTAAAATGGCCACAAAATCTATAATGTTTAATAGATTTCTGATGAATTCAAGTTTATTAGGGCAGAATGTGACACGTACTAAAAATTCAAACGTAAACCATACCACACAAACACCTTCAACATAAGTCAAGGCAGGGTCCGTTTCAATTTCAATTAACGACACCATTTCTGTGCCATTATTGACCGTCTCAGTTTTATTGATGATGGAATTAAATGCTTCATGGGTTTCCAGGCAAAACGTTGTTATAGAGACCAAGATGAAGAACAAGGAAGCAAAGGCAATGAACTGTAAAAGAAAAATATGAATAAAATATGATCAGTTCAAACAGAAATATTATATCCACATAAAGTACATTGTAAAACACACCATAATATTCATACTTTGATTTGATTAACAAGTTTAAAGTGCTTTGTGCTAAAAATTTAGGGCCTGGTCCAGAGGCGAGCTACATCTGTTGGAGTGACATTTCTTTGCATGATTTTACATTGCACATGTTCAGAACCAAAGAACACACAATTGCGCCCCATTCAGACCCAGCAACTCGAGCTGCGGCAGTTTCCGTTTTGAAGAACGTCGTGTGAGGGAAGAGGAGGAAGCACATAATTAATGTATAGTAAGAATGTCCACAAGCAAGAGCACCTGATCCAGATCTGTACACAGACGGAAATAAGCAATGTTTACGTCAAAACATTTACACCTGCCACAGGTCTAGTCCAGGGGGCTAACACTCCACAACCAGTTTCTGACCCATGTGTTAGAATTTCACAGTGCAATAGTAAAGTTAGGAAATTGCTGCTGCAGTATTGTGTTGAAGTCAAATATATCATCTATAATCTATAATCTATACTGTAATGAAAAAAAATGGTGTTACATTTTCTTAATGAAATCATTATTTACTATTGTTTTAGTGTGTTCACATTGCTAATTCAGTGCATGCATATCATAATATTTATTTTCATTGCACAATAGTCTACCCTTCACTTGTGCAACATATATGAAAAGTGTGCAAAAGAATGGCCGCAGGGAGCATTCTGAATGAAACAAAATATACTCTGAATATGGTGTGAATATTATTTTCCAAATTACAGGTAAAATATTAAACAGTTTTCTTTAGTTTAATGAAAAAGATCAAATATGTTGGGTAATTGGCTGTATGGGCATCAATTACCATATATTACATAAATTATTATATGATATATCATTAACTTTTATAGTATAAATCATCCCTCTTTGGCCACTGGCTAGCTACTAATTGTTATATGTACAATAATGGATTGCAATGCAACACTGTTTAATAATTATGTAATAATAAACATAATACATCATAAAAAAGTCTGATAATAATGCAAAACACATTTTAAAAGTATTATTTCTAGAATGTAAGTAATCAATAGGATATCTCTAATCGCTAAACAGCTGCAACAAAAGTCTCTTTATTAATGATACAATTGCAGGGTTGCAGGCTTTTTAAAGCTTCCCTCTGGGAGAACCCGGAGGGAAGAAATAGATTGCTGTAAGGGTACGGGGCTTAATGACATGATTTATGCAAATTGCATCACTAAGTCCCGTCCCTGTCAATCATTCATGTAATCTCTAGTGTTACATGGGATGAGCTGGGCTTGATGACATTATCAAGCCCCGCCCATCCCTAGTAACTCTAGGGATTATAACAGATATTAATAGCTGGTTGGGGCTTGCAGCTCTCCTGGAATACAGGGAGAACTGTCCAAATTTCGAAAGTCTCGTGGATATTCCGGGAGAGTCGGCAACCCTGTAAAATTGTCATGCTGAAATACATAACAGAAGCTCCATGTAACAAGTGGACCCTCCTCCTGTGTAAGTAGCAGTAGCGTTAGAAATCAGAATAATATTACTTTTTGTGTGGTTTTCCTAGAACACTAAATGCCAGATTTACTAAGCTGCAAGTTTGGGAAAGTGGAGATGTTGCCCATAGCAACCAATCAGATTCTAGCTGACATTCTCTAGTATGTAATAAGAAAGTGAGAGCTAGAATCTGATTGGTTACTATGGGCAACATCTCCACTTTTCTAAACCCACAACTTAGTAAATCTGACCCTAAGAGTGGAAACAGGTATTTGAAGTAGTGCAAGGTTCTAATACTCGAAATAACAATGATAATGAAGAAATAAGGAGTGGTATTTATATGAAGTTAATATGTTAATGCTGAATGTGTGGATGGTTATGACTAAAGCAGATTAGGCTGTTACTGTAGCTATTTTATCTGCAGTGAATTTCCCCAACAAGGACATAGAACTTTTGCATTTTGTCTCAGACATCAGAGGCAGATGTCCTGTTAGGCAACCTAAGTGCCCAATTAGTGACAAACTAAAGCAAGCAGAACCATAAGGGTCCCGCATCAGATTGTTATAAATAGGCATATTGAACCACCCAACTAGGGACCAGCAGAGCCACAAGGGCCCCGCAGCAGATTGGTATCAATAGGTGTATCGAACCATCTCTCGCTGGCTGAGCAGAGTGCTGCTCATTTGAAAACAACAGGCCCCACTTATTCAAATAATGGAAACACAGCCAATGCTTGTTTGTGGGACTGTAGCTGCTATGGGGAAGCATTGCTAAATTTAATGTGAATTAAGGTAAGTAGGGTTGAGTTAGTGTGAACTTTGGATAATTTCATGTGAATTTTGAGAGGGGGTAATTTAATGTTTATAGGTGTAAAGAAACAAATTATACTGGTAACTTCAGGCAGAATGGAGTGCGTGTGGAGTATTAGTGTGACATTTTAATTAAAGTGTGTAAAGTGGAGGGAGAGGGTTATTTTAGTGTGAACAAGGGGAGAGGTGGTTGATTCAGTGGAAAATAGAATGAGTGGTTGGCTAGGTCTCACCCCAGAGGGCGGGCCTCTTATTGGGTAGGTTGGCCAAGGTAGTTAGTTAAGGTAATTGGTTAAGGATTAGGACTTGATAGGTTCTGTTATATGACTACACACTGCCTATTCTTCACCAACTTCTAGTCAGATGCCCCTTTACCCATTGTAATTCGCCTAAATAAAGCTGCCATGTTTTATCGTGCAAAGATTATGGGCCTGATCCAGACCTACGCCCGCGAGCGTAGTGTATGATCGCCCGGGCGTATAAACTTTCACGCCCATGACACTCCCATTGATTGTACCTACTTACGGTGGCTGAACCCCACCCTAACTTTTTCCAGCGCCCGTGCGAATTTTCGTAACGATACGCTGGTCGTACGGGGCTTAGCACACCCATACTGTACCGGACGCTCGAGTTACTACACAGAGGCGGTGACAGCCATTTAAATTGTACTAAACGCACGCCCCTTGGGCGAAAAATACACTCAAAATACACTCGCTGTACGCTCATGTCCTTCTGACGACCGGAAGTTGTCATACTGCACATGCGCAGTGGGTTTTTTCGCCCGGTTTTACGCTCCCGACCGGCGTACGATCGCTTGCGGCCGTAGGTCTGGATCAGGCCCTATGTCTCTTGATTCTATTAGGGAATAACTCGGGGGTTCTTTAGCGGTTGGAGGGCCAAGGGTTGTAATCACTACTTGGGGATTTAACATGTTTACATATGTCAAAGTAGTTCTTTCTGAATAGTTCTTGTCATTTCCACACATATTAGGGTAGAAAAGACAATTCAAATGTGGTTTTAAAATAATAAATAATAGATCTGGAGGTTTGTATTTACTATGTTATGATCAATGGGGTAGATCCAGAACTAAGTACGCTAGCGTATTTACGCTAGACAGAGATGTAAAAACACATGTATTGCGCATGCGCGCGGCAGATATTATGCCACGTAACTGAGAGCGTAAGAGCCAGTCGCGTATCTTCTGCATAACTACGAACGAAGGGGTGTGACAGCCATACAACCGTAATAACGCTTTGGAGGCGGGGGAGGCATTTTAATCGTACAGTATGGGCATGCTTAGGCATGTAAGTACGTGCAGCCATTACGGCCGTCAGGAGTTACACTTGGAAAAGTTAAGATAGGGTTTGGAAAGCGTAACACGGCTAAACTACATACAGCCAGGGAAGTGCCAAGGGGAGTGCATAGTAAATATGCTACGCTAGGAAACGTAATGAAAACGTAGCTCTGGATCTAACTCAATGCCTTTATCAATAAAATATTATTCTAATGTGTGTGTTATTACATTATTTGGTTGTGGATAAACAGGAAAATACATATTCTTCCTCAGGCACTAACACGCACGATATTGCTTGCGTAGTCTTCCCATCCATTATATAAACACAAACATATATTAGTACCGTGTTTCCCCGAAAATAGAACCTAACTGGAAAATAAGCCCTAGTATGATTTTCAGAATTCTCGTAATATAAGCCCTACCCCCAAAATAAGTCCCCATTAAGATCATATGAGCAGGCTACATGGACAACAAGTGCTCATTTAAGGAGAGCTCTGTTGCTGGACATCAGAGATTGGGGCCAAGGATTCTACAGGAAATAGACTCGCAAGAAATTCAGGCTGGAATATGGGGTTTGGAGAGTTATGACGATGTTCCAGAAGACGATGGGCCTGATCCAGACCTATGCTCGCAAGCGATCTTACACTGGTCGTAAGCATAAAATCGGCAGAAAAAACGCACTGCGCATGTGCAGAGTGACAACTTCCGGTCGTACCATAGAACTTTTCGTAGCAGCGATTCAGGCGTCCGTATTCTTTGCATATTTTCCGACGACAGGGAGTGTTTATATTACGAAGTTAGTATGGATGCTGGAGTTAGGGAATGTAGGCGGGGGGAGCCATTTAAATTGTACAGTATGGGCGTGCTTAGCCCGGTACGATCAGCGCATCGCTACGAAAATTCGTACTGATGCCGGGAAAAGTTGAGGTAGGGTTCAGCCGGCGTACAGAGGTAAAGGTAAGGGGAGTGTCGTGGGAGTGAAAGTTTTTACACTGAAGCGGTAATAGGCACCGCTCTCATGCGTAGGCCTTGATCAGGCCCAATGTCATGATTGTATTTGAATAAATATAGATATTTTTACATAAATTCCCTGAAAATAAGCCCTAATACATCTTTTAAAGCAAAAAAAAGTCTTATTTTCGGGGAAATACGGTGCATTATTGAACAAGATGCATATTTGGTTTACTTGTTGCTTTTACAACAGTCAATGCAAATATGTTCAAACATGGTCACTTATAGACTTAAAAATGCAATAAACCTCCTATAGCATAAATAAATAAAAATTCCTATAGTTTCAGCGTGCGCTCAGAAAGGTAAGATTCATATAGTTTTTACATGTCTTAGTAATTATTCTTCCTACGAGTAAATGCAGTTATTAAGATACTTTCTGTACACTAGTATTTAAAGTCAACCGCTTTCCAAAACTGAACCCAAACTTAATGTATTTTCTACCACTAACTGCTAATCAATACCTGGCTGACATTCAAAACCTTTTAAAGTTCTTCATATTTGGAATTTTCACTCATGGGGTAAGAATCTCTCCTGAACCAAAGAACTTGGCTGTACTACAATCTGGGGGATCAGGGGATTAGATATTGATTTAGTTTAACCTTCCTTCATAAAAATTGTTAGTTATTTTAGTTTTTGCTGTAGGCATTTATTAGTAATATAACCTGGTTTATTAAAAATAAAATAACACCATAAAAATGAAACTGTGTCATTCTCAGCTATGCTTTGTTAAAGAATAACTGCCAAATGTAATTTATTTCACAAACTAAATGCACCAGTTCTATGAATGATCAAGAATTTCTTAATTCATTTTGTGTCCTGTCTTCTGTTGTAAATTAAAGGACACAACATGTTTTTACCATTTTACCATGTAACATAAATCAACTCTTCTGGATATCCTCATATAGCTCAGACCCCCTTTGCAAAATATCTCAGTGGAATTGAAACAATTCTTCTGAATTACACTGTCTTGCAATTAGCGAGCAGTAAAAATTTGTCAGTCTTAAGTTACATTGATACATTAGAACTGTTTGCTATTGCTTATATTTAACACAATACTAGGGACCATACTCACAGATGAGAAAGCTTTAAGAAGGTGTGGATATGCATGTATCCACACCTAACTTAAAGCTCCCTCCCACGCCACCTCCACCTTATGTTACTTATCTTTCCATGAGTATTCTCCTTCTTAAGAATGAAAATATGCACAGACTTTTCCCTACCCGACTTCCCCGGCTCCTTACCATAACTCCCCTGACCCACGTTTCTTAAGAGCTCCCAGAGGCTGTCCTGGCTCTCCTCATTCATCTTAAGAAACTATGTGTGGTCTTTAAAGCGGTACATAGATTGTGTAATTAACCTACTATTTATGCGTAGTAGATTCATTCTTAATTCTACACAACTAAGAAGCCGGATCTTCTTAGGTGTAAATACAGTCTTTGGAAACTAAACTTGATAGTCTGAAATTGCAGTCTTTGAAACCCGTTACAAAGAAATGGTGGTAATATAGTAAGTTTCCATAAATAAACCTGTTTCAAAATTTTTACTATCAGAACCAATAAAAAACTATTCTAAAAATAAAACTAACAAAGAACAAAACAAAGGAACTTCAAAACTACTAAATTGTACAGATAGATTATTGAGAGTCCGTCATGGCCCGCTCTAGTGTCGGAACTAAAGACAAATGTAGATGTCTGCACGCCTGCTATCCTGCTGTCTATAGACAGTTGGTGAGATATAAGGTAATGAAAAGGTAAAGAATGTGCTGACTCACCTTGGTCAAATGTAAGTAGAATATTAGTAATGGATTATTTTTGCAGTGGAGAAAACTTTTATTGTGCATCCTAGTGTTACCCTTGTCTGTAGATGGCATAAGTGAATCTGCTTGATAACATTCCCATATAAGGCTTGATTTACTGTAACATTACTCTTAACAAAAATGGAAAGTTCTGGAGATGTAAGTCACTATCGTGCCAGCTGCAAACTCCGCTCACCATATTTAGAAACTTCTTTCTTTAAAGCAAAAAAAAAATTCAATTGTTATAGAAAATGAAATGGCTGAGAAAAATGCTGCTAATCCATCATTAAAAAGTCAGTATAGTGTACTGAATGCAGTGCATTTTAAAACATGTTTGGACAGTTTAATCATTGTTAGGTCTGTAGGGCTGTGTTAAAATTATGCATAGAGAGTTATTGAATGTTAATCTCCTGCTTGTATTTACCAGCGAGTTTAAACCCACCCTATTTATTAATGCAAACTCACACCAAATCCGCCATAGTTCAACTCTCTCTGGTGATCTTTTACATTCAGAAGATACAAATCGCTGGTTTGAAACTCGCTGGAAGATGGGCCAAAACTCGCCAGAGAACATAGAGGTGGTTGTGAGTGGAGAGTTTGATGAAATCGCTGGCAATTGCTCAGCAAGTAATCACTGTGCAGTAAAACACACAGGACCGGATTTACAGATATGATTTTGCTAGTTTTTGCGAGCATATTTTTAGGATCAGAGTAACTGCACATGTGTAGTAACTTTTTCCACGCAAGTTACATAGGATTTAGGCACGGATTTCTGAATTGCACTTAGTGACATACGTACGGAGGGGCGTAGTTGTCTTCCGTACATGCGAAGTTACGTGAGAGTGAATGGGAGACGCATTTAAATGGCCTCTTGAGGGCGCGGTTAGTAATGTGCGCACGTACGTAAGGAAATTACGCACGTAACTACACACGTAGAGTTAAGGTTACCCTATGACGCGTAAGTCACCGAAAATCCGGTGAGGGGAGTGTCATGGGTGTTGCCTTTCAACGTACGTGCGTATATTTGCGTACTTTATACACACGCATCTGTGAATCCGGTCCATAGTGTTAAAAGGACTTACAATTATAAACACTCAGGAAGTGACCTACATTCATATAGTGTATATGATGTGAATTCTGGTTAGTTTAATGCAAACACTGGCGAGTTTAATGCAAACTCGCCAGAATTTCTAGTAACACACATCACCGTAGTAAAACTGCTCACTTTCTGATTTTAATGTAGTAGTAATGTAGTAAAACACCTTGTTACTAGTGTAGACCCCATGAAAGCGAACACAGGTAGATCAGCTAGCTTGCATCAGCTTTTTGTGCTTTCTTTCATATTGCATATGTCTAGTGCTAAAAATCGCTGTCCTTATACATAAAAAACATGTATGCGCAGCACTGTATCAGCCCCAAGAGGTCTAAACCTATTCTAAGATTAAATAACAAATGGATAATATATCTAATCTTGACAAGGGGTTTATTTTTAAAAGACAGCATGTCTGTCTCCCGTGTCTTATTTTTACTGTCTCTGTTGTAGAACGTGCATGGTTTTTTGATTTATTGCATTTTTTGGCAAATCTGGCAAGCTGTTTTGAACATGTTCTGAAATATGTGCAGAATTCAAGCCTGCGTCCTGTGGAGCAAATGTCCTGTACGACCTGTGATCTATTCCAGGTGATGCACACAGGGAATGATTCTAAAATGATAGAGGATGACAATAGCGAGAAGGTCAAATATTAGTAGTATAGCTTTGTCGTAGTGCTGCAGCTCCCATCACATCAAAGTGGATCAGAGCTCACATCGGGGTATGTCATCATGACAAACCATCACTTCTTCCTCTGATATAATAATATATATATAGATATAATTAAATATATAGATATAATTATTATTACTACTTATTACTAATTACTACTGGAATTAGAAGGCAGGAGCGTTGTAAAAGTCCCAGAGTTCTGTCATGGAGGCCTATTCCAGGGCTTTAGCCTGGAAGCAGGGTGTCTAGGTGCTAGGCTCCCACTAAGGTGGGCAAGGCAGACCCTTTGAACATATTAGGCACGTAGAGGCCTGCGCTTGTCCCCAGGGTTCCTGGCCAGAGAAAAATACGAGTAACCCTCCAGACAGGGAGTGAATTAATGCACCTAGTGAGGCGCTCGGACATCCCATCCCACTTTTCCATACCAACGACGTAGGGGCACTTAGCAAATTCTTGTTTCCTTTCAGGTAACCAGACATTCGGCGTTCTCAGTGGGGATACCTCAGCCTGCGGGAGGAGACGGACATGCGCCTCTGCCCGGGTACTGCAGGAGCAAGTAGGATACAGGGTCTCGGATGGGTTTGTTTCTACTACAGGACGCTGTGACCCCTTTACAAGTGCATGTTACATATCTATGGTTTGAATCTTGATTTTACCAAATGTTGATTACAGCACTTCTTATTTTCCATAAAACATTGGACAGATGATTGCTCAAGTGTATGGTCAGTTTGAGGTAATTTGCAAACGATTCAAAAATATGTAAATGGAGGCAACCAATCAGATTCTAGTTCTAGTAATACTTCTAAAATATGTAAATGGGGGCAACCAATCAGATTCTAGTTCTAGTAATATCTTGGAAATGACCTCATTAATCTGATATTACTGTCTGCTTTATTTTACTGTTAGACTTTGTTGCACAAAATGGCTCCCTGTTCAGGAAATGTATGTGTCTTTGTGTCAATGTGTGTTTACAGAAAGTATGGGTATCGGCCGTTTAGCTTTTATGAAAACAATATATATATATTTTTTTTATTTTTTTTTTATTTTTGTTTTTCAGCTATGTAGAACCTATAGTTAAAAAAGTCAGAATGCATTATACATTGTCTTGGCGCCTGAATGAAATTTCATTGTAAAGCAAGTTAATAACAGTTCTAGGCAATACATTCAGAGCTATTTTGAATAGTCTAATTATATTCAAGGAACTACAGCACCTGCTATGATTAAGCAAAATAACAGCCCTCTCTACACTTGCTTTGCAGAGCTATTTTGTTGCAATATATAAGTAGTATTTTCTTTGAAAAAGTTTTTTTCTTATAAAATCAGCAGGACAATTTATTTGCCTTTTACCTATCACAAATTGTATATACTTATGCTGAACATGAAAATAAAGCTCTATCATACTGTGGTAAGTTATACTTTAATAATCACAGCAGCAGTTACATTACAGAGCAACGGATGAAAGGTGATAGTAAAGTTACTTTTTGGACTTGAATTAAAATAATTAAACTGTAGACTATTTAATTCTCTAAATTGAATAAAGAGTAAATATGGACTGGATCCAGATCCCTGCACTTTTTCTGTGCGTGCGGAGGTCTGAAAGTCCACACTGAAGAGGGGAGTGAACCCCCCCTGTCACTCCCCTCTCTCATGCAGAGTTTTAGTGACTTACGCTGCCATAAGGCAGCCATTAGTCACACGAGAGGACTGATCCAATGATCCACTCGTAAGTCCTTATTCCCACCGCTATTGTACAATTATAATCCACTTCTTTGTACATAAATCAGACAGGTGGACAAGTGTTTTGCGTGGTAATCGGTTTGGTCCTATGGAATTTTGTAGGTAGGATAATGTGAAGTCACATTACAGTATGATATAAAAAATAACTGTATTCTGCTTTGTTTCTCTTGATAACAATATACAATAAAGTTCCTCTTTAAAAACTTGTTTTTACTGACACTGCCATGTATACCATGTATATTCCTGGAAGTGGGGCTGTAAATAAGAATTATACCCCCAGCCCCTCCCTAAGAAATACTGAACCTAAAGTAAAAGTGCTGGCAGACATCTGAATGAGGGGGGGTGGGGTAACTAACACTTCCCTCTCCCTTCCTGCCATTAGAGGACAGAATTTTGCTGTAATTGCTGACAAGTTGTTAATAAACAGCACTCAGCACTAGGAGTTTCTGAGGCTATAAAGAACCTGCCAGCAGCTGACAGCTTGGAGCTGGGTATGTCTTGGGACATAGTTTTCTGAGCTTGGTTTTGTTTTGCTGCTTCAGGTGGGGACTGGTAAGCGCTGATCAGCGTCCTAGAGATGGCTGAAAGACTTAAGCTGTTCTTCAATGACTGTCAATGTTTTTCAGTCTTACCCCAAAGAAGGAACAGCTATGCCCACAATGGTTTGATCCCACCCCCTTCTATAGCATGCTGCTTGTACAATTATCTACGATTACTCCTGTCGGCCTTGTATCCACCTATCCTCCGGGCCACATAGTAGCCACTTCCTCTTCACACATGGTAGTGACACCACTGATTGAGCCTGTGTCTTCCTCATTTAAGAGATTAGTTGGAATATATTTAATCTCAGCTTTTAACTAATAATTAGTGCAACTCTTGCAGTCAGTCACCTCTGTACTTTGAAGCAAAACATAACATTTTAAGAAGAAAAATGATTTTAATAATACATTAAACATTTTTTTGGGTTGTCAAAAGCACAACAACGGTAACATGCCGAAAAAAAACAAAATTGTCAAGAGTTCTATATTCCAACTATTCCTGTGTCTGAATGACACTGCTTATGAATGTCAACAAGTGCATCCATGCATGCAAACTGTGACAAGGTTTGTCTGAGTATTTTATAGTAGATTAATTTTCTTCTACCTCGGTTATTCTTCCCTCCTAGTCACCATGCAATGTAAACAACAGGGTAGACACCTCATTTAGTACTGACAGCTGTCAAAAAAAAGTATACATTTACTGGAAGAATATTAAGTGACAGAACTGTACATAAGTGATCTGGAGATTCACTGTTTTAAGAAATGGTAATGCTGTACAGCACATTATCTGAATGATGGGCACATCACCATACCCTCTAACATTTTTTTTTATAGAAAATCAGTACCCCTGGCGGGGGGGGGGTGTGTCTGTAAAGGGGGCGTGGTTTATCCCATAAAAATCGGTACTGTACCTGCTAAATAGGTACAGTTGAAGGGTATGCATCACATGAATGGTGTTATGATAATACAGAATTGTTTTGCTGACATTTCTGTGCCCTCTGGTGTTATGGATGTGATGTTTAGTACTCTCTGTCTTTTTAATCATTTTTTATATTTACTCCAAAGGAAAGACTGATCCCTACAACTGCATTGCCAATCTGTTTAGTTATTTGAAGCTATCAATAGCTGCCTAAGATTACATTTGGGCCCTCTCTACCTGAGAGCAATGCCATGTCTATTACATCATTAAAATGTGACTAGGTTTATATGCAAATCTATTCGTTTTTTTTCATTTACCAGAATATTCTTTAATAACACAAACCCAAGCTTTTAGTTAGAATTACAAGAAAAAGAACACTTTTAACACATAGGGCTGGATCCAGACCTGGGTAAGGTGCATAAGTGACCTGATTTGACTGGAGGGTGCATGCACCCTCCAGATGTTACACGAGGGTTACGATAGGGTAGCAATATTCATACAGAACTCTGTTCCGTACGATCCCATTTGGGAACAAATGGGCTGTACTTCCCCTCTGCCTGCTAAAGTGGGCGGGGGGAAGCATGGTAATAAGTGCACAGTGTGGGAGGGGACTCCCACACTGGTGTGCATCAGGGGTTGTACGGACTGCTGATCCGCACAATTGAATTAAGGCAGGCTTATGGGAGGGTAGTGACAGGGGCAAGGGAGTGACAAGGGAGGGTAGTGACAGGGGCATGCACTCTCTTCTCTCTCTCTCGAACAGACAGACCCCCACACGCTTTCCGTACGGCCTGGATTCGGTCCATAGTAACTATGAATTAATTCCAAGTTAGTTCTATTAAAGATGACCATGCCACTATATTGACCTTAAAAATTACTACTTAGTTATGCAACCTTATCTGCCACAATCAGAAGTATATTGTGTCAGGCCTTATAGCAAGCCACAGCTGCAGACCAGTGGGAGTAGTTGCCTCTAAATGTTGCTTTTAGAAGTAGAGACAGATGAAAACTGATTTTTGTCTGTTTCTATTTCAAAAAGACAGCCATTTTCAAAAGTTTTTTGTTCATTATGGGTAAGTATGCCAATCGGCATACTTATCCATGAATTTTTTGGAAACACCGCCAATGGGAGATTTGAGTTTTAGGGTTAGGCAGCAGGGAAGGGAGGGTTAGGGTAATGAAAGGGTAGGACTAGGGTTAAAGTACTGGAAGGGGAGTGTTAGGGTTAGGCTGCAGAGGGGGGAGTGTTAGGGTTGGGCTGCGGGAAAGGGAGTCTTAGGGTCAGACTGTGAGGAGGGGAGTCTTATTGTTAGGCTGCAAGTACTGGAGTTTTAGGGTTAGGCTACAGGGAAGGGAGGGTTAGGGTAATGGAAGGTTGGAGTGAAATTTATACTTATCATTCAAATCTGCATTGTCTTTCTTGTGGGAATCAATTGCTTTTCCTCTGTGATTACCCAGCCAGTTCAGAACTGGCTAGAAGAGAATGGCCCTTTCGAAAAAGAAATTCTGTCATATCGCTGCTCCCAGATAAACCTACAGTAGGGCAGTAGCCCAAACTATCCAATGGATAAGACGGCCCTGTTGGTGACCCTAGTAATGACTATTGTTTTAATGGAGTTCTTGAGTCCAAGAACCACTCATAGATTAGACCTCTTCACTAATTTGGAGAAATAAATAGCATAAATCCCCTAACATAGCTGTAATCTACATCCATCTGTATGAGCCCCTAGTGTGCAAATTCTAATTATAATACAATTGATTATACAAATATTGTTTTGGCATGTTATGTTCTATGTACAACACTGTGAATTCTTTGTGCAGTATTATAAATTTGGAAAGGAATAATAAGAAAATACAATTGTCAGTACTACACTTTGCAGTCTTGCAGTCTATAGAAAACAGGGTTAAATCTACTATTTAATTATTTTTATTAACCTGTTTTTATATAGTGCCATCAGATTACACAGCGCTTTACAGAGAATATTTCACATTCACATTATTTTGTGCCCCACTGGAGCTACATTCTACGTTCCCTAACATAGACTAGGGTTAATTTATGCAGCAGCCAATTAACCTACCAGCATGTTTTTGAAGTGTGGGAGGAAACCAGAGCCCCTGGAGGAAACCCAGGCAAACATTGGGAGAACATATAAACTCCACACAGACTAAGGCCTAGTCCGGGTATCATACTCATGACCTCAGTGCTACTCACTGAGCCACCATTCTATGGTTTCACAGTTTTATGCATAGGGGTCATTATAATGTTGGGGGATTCTACATTTTAGTGCTTTACATACTTCAGCTAAGCTTGTTTATTTGCATATGTCATGAAGCAATGTTTAGTTACTGTATTTTCACAGATACACAAATTAGTTCTGGTTTTTTTCTTTAGTCTGTCAATAAAAGAACAAATCTTGGCTCCTTTATTATTTTCTATGAAAATGTTTATTAAATGTGGCACCAAAGCCAAATATTTAGAATCAGTCAAGTTTCATTTGTGTGCCATTATTCACAGATTATCCCTGCTGGTGGCTTTGTTTTCTACTTGGCTTTACCAACATGTCTGAAATTAATGAAGAAGCATGCGTAGAAAAGAAAGTACATTTAGATTAGTTACAGTAAAATATAATCCCAAGGAAATATTAGTGTTTATTTTCTGTTACATTAAGCTACATGAACAAAATACAGTTCAAATAGGACAGTGGGGTTCATATTGCAGTTATGATACACACATGACATACATCTAAAATGCAGTGGATGTTTCCTTCAAATACTATATCTAGGTCAGTGGTTCTCAGGGGCGGCCCTAGGTTTTGCGGGACCCTAGGCAACACAAGGCAAGGCCCCCAACCGACCCCCTCACCCATCCAGAAAAAAATTTCACGCTGAAAACGGCGCTGTATTGCCATAGCAACAAATACACAGTGCCTGGACGCAGCGGTCCGGGCACTGTGTATGTGACAGTGCTGCGGCAGCCAGTACAGAGCCGCTAGAATGATGAACCCGGCGACACTGTCCTGGCTGCTGCGGCCCCGCGGGGCCTTTACTTCACATTTACAGTCCAAAAGTGGCTAATGGCGGTTGACACCGCCTATGCCATGGGCTGCCTCTGGTGGTTCTCCACCTTGAGTACCACCAGATTCCAAATTTAATGCAAACATTAATATATATTTTATAGTATTTTATAGTATGCTATAGATATACATTTATTACAGGAAGATATATATATTATGATTGTCTATATATATCTATATCCTCCCTAATAAATGTGCTTGTGTATGAATAAATAAGGCATTTCAACAGGGTCACTCTTAATCCATAGGCAAAAAAACAGGCATTATGGTCATATTAGGGAGTCAAAGAGGATCTAAGACTAAATATGTGTAACCAGGGGTTAGATTTACTAAGCTGTGGGAAAGTAAAAGTGGAGATGCTGCCCTTAGCAACCAATCAGATTTTAGCTCTCACTTTTCTATTACATACTAGAAAAATGTCAGCTAGAATCTGATTGGTTATTATGGGCAACATCTCCACTTTCCCTTTCCTGCAGCTTAGAAAATCTGGCCCCAAGAGTAAACAGTAACCTATGGCTAGGGCTGGATTTAGGGGTCATGCTGCGTCTATATACAGTATAAATTTAAATGATTTAGTGCACTGCCCTACGCACAAACACACAGAGGCTCTATGGCACATTTCAGAGGTAGGTGTCCTGACACTGAGCACTGTTAGCAAGCAATGCTGGAGATTACCAGGTCTGCAGAAGCTCAGGCTGATACACTAATCACACTTCCGATCCCTCAAGTGCCTCATCAGAAATCCGCCAGTGATTATGACTTTTCCCTTTAATGCTAACAATTAATCCTATGAATAAGGGCCTTAATAGTCTAGTAAATAAAGTAATACTGAACATGTGCTTGGCAATTTCAAGTATAACAAGTTTATTGAACATTCTAAAATAAACTGAGAACAGCTGTGTTTTGAAAGCAGAGCTTATTGTGTGGCTTAAGTGTCATTTGTTCAGACTAGTGAATATTAAAATCAAGCAAACTATTAATTACAGGCCAGTTCCAGAACTCTGCTTAAATTCCATATGTTAGCCACTGCAACAAAGGCTAATGTACAGAATTTGAGATCCAGAGTTCTGTGGGTAGAAAGAGAGTGCACTCACCTCACTCTTATGGGCCTACCACATACCTTAAGTTTCTGCATGCAGAGGGCCCACATTTGGAATGGTGGATCATACGTAAGGGGCCTGGCAACACCCTTACTGTACGATTACCATTTAGGTATGTAGATTGACTACGTGCGGTCTTTAAAGATTGCATGTGGTAGGTTCCGTAGAAGGAGGCATTGCAGGGACACCTTGGGAAGGTTTTTCAAAGAAGTGGGTGTGGGGAGGCATGTAGACTAACTGGGGAGGTTGGGGGGAGCCATTCTCTGTTCATATTTTCCTTCTTAAGATGTAAAATATGCGTGATTACATAACCTAACCTATGGCACTCTTAAGTCCTATTAAGCACCTAAAAATAGCTTGTGGCTTCGGGGGCTGTACAGGAGAGTTAGGTGTGGATCGATCTGCACCTACCTCTCTCTTAAGTCTGAATCAGGTCCTAAATCTTTAATCATCTAAAGCTTTATTTTTTTGATTTAATGAAAACTCTTTCTAACCCATGCATTTGGGTCCATTTCCTAACCATCTATGGTTTGCTTCTTTTAAGCCCCTCAGTATTGCGTAATAAGCTTGTATAAGCAAGAGCCTAGGGATGATGCAAGACTGCTAAGTTTAATTCTCTGAGGTATATTTAAAGAGAAGTATTTGTTTTGGTTTTATCAAAGTCAAATAATGTTAAATGATATTTTAGTGGTGGAAGTTGTCACAAAAGGTTGTTTCACTTATTTAACTACTTTTTTTTTTTAGCTGTGCACTACCCTATATTAAAGGACTGGCACATTTTTTTTAAGACGTAGGTATGACTGACACAAGGGGATATGCTTTATGCCTTATCTTTTTTACCGAAAATATTTTTGATTGAAAATTGTTTGTAACTGTTTACCAGGCATACAGTGTGAAAAACAGGTCAAACAAAATTGCTACATATTAACAGCCCGGTTTGAGGTACATTCTTATAAGACACCAAATAAAGGATATGTAGATATAAAACACATGTTAAGCCAAACTGTCTATATAAATATATACTCTATTTACTAGTTAAACCTTCACTGAAATAACTGCTAGCTGTTACCATAGAAACACAATACCATGGGTACACTCTATGTTGGACATGGCTGAGTCTTTCAGTTCTGGCTGGCAGCACACAGTGCATGCTGGCATATGTGACAACATTACACACTGTATAACAATGAGCTAATTAAACCACTTACTGCAAATTTGGCAGCCTAAACTGATGGGGTCTGTAATTTTGAAAATATTTATTTGTTTATTGCATAAGTCAACTGAGAAATTTACAATAACTGCACTAAATCATTTCTGTGTATTTTAAACATGTTCTTTAATTTACTTTTTTCTGTCTTAAATAGTTATGAATATGAATAAAGAAAAGATTCTTCTGTTTTAAGCTTCTCATAGAAAATGATTATATGCAAAAAAAAATTTTTTTATTTCTTTTCATGGGTTATTTCTTCCCCTATCTATAGAAGATGTTGTTGCAATACCATTAACTGTAACATCTTCACACAGGAATCACAAGTGCATGTTTTCTTCAACTCCCTTCTCTATTTGTATATCTTTCTGAAGGCAGATATAGTCATTCTTTTGGGGAACAATCATTGTTTGCATGCATACATTTCTGTTTGATTTTGCAGTGCCAATATTAAATAGGGTAAAGCCATTATCATCTTACAATAAGAGTCACCCTTAGATACAAATATGGTTACCACAACAACATAAGTTTTCTCTTACAAACACCTTACCTAAGATATCTATTAATCATTAAGAAATCATTAAGATTAGATTAAGAACAATTTTGCACGAGCATAGCACAGATGTAAAAAAAATTTTAATTTGACAGAAATTTCAATAAAAACAAAAATTCTGTTCTACTTAATGATACGCTGCCTTATACATTTTTCATGCGTTTCTCTGCACTAATTCTGTTTATTTTTCTAAAACCAATAGTCATTTCAACAGTTAACTTGCTTCTGAAATAACTAGACACACACACACATATCCATAGCAACAGACTAGAAAAGGAAAGTGTGCTGAATGTACTATGCCAGACTATGTAACACCTAAAGGAATAGCAATGGGATAAGAGGTGAAAGGAGAATATACCAGTAGGTAGGTGTGTATGCATGCATATAGTTTATCAGTGTAAACAGCCTTTGCACTACAACAATTCCAAAAGCATACAGTATACAATAAAAAAATTGAAATTTAAATAAATTCTCCTAAAATTTGAAGCACCTAAACTTTCTTTGGAACTTTATTTAAACATATCACGTCAACCATCTTCACCACATAATAGGGAATTTAAAGTAAAGTTGGCCATACACAGCAGGAGCTGTCTCATTCCCTCTCCCTCTCTCATTCTTGTGACTAGCCCCGCCCAGCCATAATTATATGCTTTGAAGCTGGAGCAGCTGATCCTCGGACAATTACCCTAGATAATTTAATTAGGGATTGCACTCCCATCATCTGTTCCTAGCTACGAGCTACTACAGACTTAATTTCTGATACTTCACATTTCTCTCCATCTCCATGTTTATGGGTATTGAGGGCAATCCTCATCTCAGGATAGTGTTAGAACACAAATATTGTTTTTAAATAAAATTTAATGTAGATCAGTGGGTGAAGCGTAGGACCTTCTGAGCAAATTAGATTATAGAAAATTCCTATAATAAAAAAAATATGTATATAAAGTCCCAAAAAGTTGTGTACAACCCAAATGTCCCGATGGAACACCGTAAACATAATATGCACTCCAATAAGAATGGTGGTGGCCAAAAGTAATAGAGAAACAGACCTACTTGCGTGTAGGTAATGCAGTTATGAGCCACACAGTATCAGTATATAGAGATGGAAATCAGTTCTTACCGGCTGGCAGGCGCACAATCCTCAGCGTGCAGCCTCAGGCATCCTCGGTTACTCCAGCACGCCGGAGGTTCTTGCAAATTAGGAGGTGTCCGGGTAAGAATAATAGAGGCAAAGTAGCAGCGCGGTTCAAACAATTGGTAAAGTTAGTGTAACAAATAAACAGAGAGGTCCAAAAAGATTCAAACCACGATCACTATATGTAGTTCCTTAGGAATAATGGGGCAGATCTAGAACAATGTTTTCCTGCGTAATTACGCCTAAACGTAAAAACAAATTTTTCTTTGTACTGAGCTTGCACGTGGTAGATGTTATGCTACGTACCGCAACAAAACTCTGAGCGTAAGAACAGTAGCGTAAAAACATTCAAGGGGGCATGCCAATATTACGATAGCCAAAAGTACGTTGAAATTCCGCAATGTTGACGGGGGTTCGCATTTAAATTGTACAGTATGGGCGTGCTTAGCGGCGTAAGTATGCGCAGGCTATATGTACGTGAGCGCTTACGCTGAAAAAAGTTAAGGTAGGGTTTGGAAAGCTTAAAGCGGACAAAGTACATACATTTAAGGGGTGTGCCTAGGAGAGTGTGTAGAAGGTACGCTCACGTAAATACGCTCCGCTAGGAAATGGATTAGAAGCGGAGTTCTGGATCTACCCCAATATCCTTAGACGGTCTTTAGACCTCGCTTACGCAATCTACGTACAGAAATTGTATGTAGATAGCGTAAATAAGCTACTATACATGCGTAGTAGCTCCATTCTTAAAACAACGTACATAAGGCGAAAACTACGTAACTGTGAATCCGGACCTTTGTTCCTTAACCGTATCTCTAGCCATTGTAGTAATTTCTTTTGTGACTTTGAGATGTAGGTTAACATGGAAAAATCCCTTTTTTTTAAAGTTTCACTATTTTTCTATTAAGAAAATAAGGAATACAGATAAATTATTACTTGTGCGAGTTACTCCCGTTCTCGAATCCCGGTAATTATCTTTTCTGTCATTATAGGTTTCTGCAAGGTGTATAAGAAAATACAATGTAGTTGTAAAACATTATTCCTGCATCCATGGAAACTGCAGAACAACTTGACTTGATGCTTACTTTAAACTACTGAATATTTGATGACTAGAAATTAAAACAAAAAAGTCTCCTTTCTGTGGTTGTCACTTGGGATATTGATGAAATGGCTCTCTTTAGTTTAGATTCTTAGGAGCTTAAATATTCAACAGAATTTCTTCAGAATTAAGGGTATACCATTTATTCAAATGATAATTCCATAAAATAAAAACAACACAAACAGAATCTATGTGGTAATATTTTCCCAATGTTATATAAGAAATCACATTTTAGCTAAACGGGTTGAAGACAATGGGCAAGATCCAGACTTAATAACGACAACCAATTTACGCACAAGGCATGCGTAAATCTAGTTGTGGAAACGCACTGTGCATGTAGATGTTCGGGTAAATAGGGTCTAGGGTCAGTGTAGTTTTGAATAAACAAATGGGCAGACTGGATGGGCCATGTGGCTCTTATCTGCCGTCACTTTCTATGTTTCTATGGGGTAGATCCAGAACTCTGCTTGCAATCTGTTTACTAGCGTAGCGTATTTACGCGTGCGTACCTTCTATACACTCCCCTTGGCACACCCCTTGAATGTACGTACTTTGATTGAGTTGTACGTACTTTGACCAAGTTCTGTTTTCCAAACCCTATCTTAACTTTTGGCCGCGTAACCGCTATCGTCCGCACACGTACGGATGGGTAACACGTATTTACACAGCTAAGCACACCCATACTGTACACTTTAAATGAAAACCCCCGCCTACATTGCGTATTTTAGCCGTACTTTTGGCTCATGTAAAACTGGCACGCCCACACGTACGAATTTATGCAGCAAATACGTGAATGTCCCATACGCTCAGAGTTACGTTACGTTACGTAGCATATTATCTGACATGCGCATGTGTAATTCATACAAAATCGTGATTTTACGTGTCCGCCAGGTGTAAATTCGCACAGAAGCGTTGTCTGGATCTGCTCCTATGTTTCTATGTTACACATATGGGTTAGGGTCAGGCTGCATGAGATGGAGGGTTAGGGTCAGGCTGCATGGAAGGATGAATTAGGGTCAGGCTGCGGGAGATGGTGGGTCAGGGTCAGGCTGCCAGGAAGAGAGGGTCAGGGTCATGCTGCACGGAAGGGAGGGTTAGGTTTAGGGTATTGACAGGGGAGGATTAGGGTTACAATTAAGGGAAGGAGTGGGGTACTTTTTTTCTTACCTTTCGGAGCACCGAAAGCTATTCAGTCTAATAGATAGATTGTCGAAACCAAAACACCGTATGATAGCGATATATATTATTACAAATCAATATTAATCATTGTGGGTGAAAGAACAAAGATCGGGAAAATATGAATGCACTCGCACGCACTTGTTCGCGCACTTACGTGCATGAGCGTACTTTCTCAGGCTTTTTCTCTCTTATGATTCTACACATTAATAAACTGGGTAACAAACATATTTTCATGTAGGAGTTATGTATACTTAGTAAAAAAAATGTGTTCCAAACCATTAAAGCTTCGCAGGAGGATTTAATCAGCTAAATTCCGCCGATCACTGTGGGGATGTTATAATGTTGTTATGTTTAGATATATAGTGCAGCATTTAATGTTGCATTAGCAATGTTGTATTTTGTTAAAAGATCGCATATAGCATACGCATGTTATAGGCATAGATAATATGTAATATTAAATGTGCAGTGTTAGTTAGTTTATTTGACCCTGCTAAGCAAACACTAGGATCCAATGAAGTGCACGGAATCTGAGATGACCATGAGGATTCACCTATCAAGAAGACAGAAGACCTTCCTTTGATCTTTCTTGTTAAAAGACAATGCCCAGGCTCTGAAGGCTAGAGGCTTTTGTATTGAAGAGTCGAGCTAGTACCGGTCTGCACTGCTGTTGGTGGATTAGTGCTTTTGGATAACCCTTTCACACTTGGAATAAAATCTTTTGTGGGTTGGACCGCACTTGCAATTGGATATTGGATTGTGATTATCTCAGTTATTGCGGATTTCTGTATTACGCACAATTCCACAAGAGAGATAAATAATGTATGCAGGGTATGTTGTAAGATGTTTTATTCCTAATGAAAGAGTTTAATATTGGTGAGTTGTGATGGCCTCAGTTATTAATAGAATAGGGGCTTTTATTGAATAAAAATCTCCTCCATCTTACATTTACACTAGCCCTTAGCTGGTGCAGGATTTCAGGAAGTGCAGGAAAACATGGCTCACAGCAGCACTAAAACTCCCACTTTCTTATTTTAATATAGTTGAAATCCCTGTTCCACTAGCGAAGAGTACACGGAAGCAAATACGGATCCCCCTGATCAGCCACTTTGCATCTGCAATTTTGTGCCCACCCCCACCCTGCACATGTGCAGTGTGCTACAATTCGATGTGCTCACACCTAAAAAATAGGTGTAAACACAGCTCTGGATGAGCCCCTTAAAGTATAGATTTTTGTTTGCATGCATGATAGATTTATGTCTACTGTATGTATTTTAAATGTGCAGTGAGACAGATTTCCTACTTGCTTTTATGTAAGAGAAGTAGATTAGTAATTATGTGTTGAACGGCTTAACCTGTTTTCAATACCTTTAATATTTTGCTGGTTTTTAACTGAGTTAGAAAAACACTATTATTTTTCCTGTGGTAGGTAGAAAACTCATGCTGGGCTTAATCCAAACACAGTAATTATATATAATAGTGATATATGGGTAGAATACTGACATATTAAAACATACTTATTCACAACTGTGCAACAAGTTACATGTAATTCTTTGGTACTTAATGTACAGTATATGGAAAAGAAGTTGCATAGCCACCTAGATCTTTCATTTTCTAATAATGCAAATCAAATGATGAAGTAAATTTACTTACTTACTTCCATTTTTTTCTTTATTGTGTGTGGGATTCACCTCCCCTTTTGTTTTTTTGTGCACTTCACTGTGCCACTGACTTTGCAACTTATGTTGCACACTTTGCTACGTTCACTCCTTGTTTGCACTTTATGGTTCTCTGTGTTACAAGTAACCTTTGTGATTCTGTTTGACATGTATTTGGATTAAAACCTTATTTTTGATCATCTCTCTATGTGCTATTTTTTCCTAACTGTGCTGGCTATGGTTTCTGCCCTGCAAAACCATTTCTTGTTATATTACCCCTTTGCCGTGCACACAACATCTCTACAATAGGACTGCGGATTCTCCTTCCCTCACAGGAAGTCTTTTTTGCCTATCTATCTATATATATGTATATATATATATATATATATATATATATATATATATATATATGGACGGATGGAGAGATAGAT
>WWET01000636.1:123162-134866 GCA_011038615.1 Limnodynastes dumerilii | reverse complement strand
ATAGCCGTTAGGGTTAACGGGGTGAAATAGGGGATCCGGTTCTTCCTGACAAGATCTGCATTGCTCTGGGTCTTTCCTTGCTTGTGAATAATATGAAAGTCATAAATATCAAGTGCAAGACTCCATAACAAAAGTCTGCCATTCTCCACTGAGGTGTGTTGAAGTCACTGTAAAGGTGGTGGTCAGTCATCACTGTAAAGTGGTGTTCATGTAAATAAGGTTAGATTTTCTTCACTGCTCAAACAATTGCCACACATTCCATTTCAGTTATGGCACAAACAACTTCCTGATCAAGCAATTTTTTGCTCAAATAGGTCAAAGAATGCCCCTACCCACCTGGCTCAGTACTGCTCCGAGTCTGTACTGTGAAGCATCAGTTTGTACAATTAAGTCCTTGACACAGTTTGATGCATTCAGCAATGGAGCTTGTATTAGAGCCTCCTTCAATTACTAGAATGCCAGCTCACAAGCAGGAGTCCAGTCAACTACCTTGGGGAGATTTGTCAGGGGCTTCACTACAGAATTAAGTTTAGTACAAAATGTCTGTAGTAATCTGCAGAAGGCCAGTCTTGTGGACCAGGGTCTCAGTTTGCCGCCACCTTCGACTCCCTACCACCCCTACATGATTCCCTAGGTACTGCACAAATGACCTTTCCATTTGCCATTTGTCGGATTTAATGGTCAGGTCTGGCCACTGATTTTTGTCCAACAACTGCCCTACATGTTTCAGATGGTCCATCATTTATGGAACCGCATGGACTGTGAGAGGACCGATTTACCCCTACCTCTAGCATCTCCTGCACCTCCCTATACATACATTCCTTTACTCCTGGTAATAGGAGTTTGCCTTATGGGCTTGTAATTACCAGTATCTACATAGTACATTATCAAAGTAGTCCTACCTGGCTTTCTGCTAAACTGAGCAGCAAAGGTCCAAAGCACTGCTTCAAGTGTTCCCTCTTACAGCTATTTAACTTCTCTTAAAAGTACATTTCTTCAACTGAGCCAACGCTGTTGACATTCGCAAGAAAGTCAGGTAGTGGGTTGCTTCCTGGTTCCTTAGCTGGTAAGTAGCAAACCACACTTACTAACTCCTCATGCTTGTGGTATGCCTTCAGCATATTCACATGGTAGGTCTGCTGAAAATCAAATGAAACACATAAGTGATATAACTTAGGCATTTTCCAACAGTGTGTGGTGCAGGCCAGGCAGCTTGGAGCTTCTTTTTTTGTTTTGGTATGTGGATGTCAGAACAAATACATTTTGCCCAACCTCACTGTACCTTGCACATCTTGATTGTAAAAAGTCTTCTGCTTGGCCTGTGCCTCAACTAAATTTGATTGAGCAAACCCTTTGAGTTGCTCTAATTTCTCTCTAACTTGACAAAATACTTGACCACAGAAGTATCTTAGACTCCCGGAAAGTGATCCACAAACCCTGATATGAGTTCAAAAGGTGAAGAGCCAATAGACTCCTGCAGCACCCCTTGATAAGCGAACAGGAGGTACGAAAGGTAGCTTTCCCCTCCACCCTCTGAAGTCAAAAACACCCTGGCACGGGGCAATATGGCGTTGCCGCACTTCACATTTAACCCAGAGGCACTGAATTAGTTCACTCATGAACTGAATGCCTTGATCCATAAAGATTTAGCTCGGAAACCCCAACCTGCTAAATTTTCCTAACAGTGCATCCACTACCTTTTCTGCAGTGATGGAGGAAAAAGCTACAACCTCTGGATACAATGGTGAGCATGTACCTCTTTTCTGACCTACAATGTCCACAGCCCCTCACTCAAAAGTTACCCAAACTACAGGCATGGGCTGGAGGGGGCACTAGCATTAGGGTGTCCAAGTCACTGACATATAACAAAAGTTTTGCAGAGGACCAGGATATAATTTTACATTTCAGGCCAGAAAAAGTTTTGAGTTAGTTTTTCGAATTTGGTCCCTGCCCTGATGCCCTGTGATAGGGATTTCATGGGCAACTGAGACTACTAATGCTCATAAGTCTAGATCCATAACAGTGCAGCCCAAAGGAAGTAAAGAAAGTGAAATAAATACTATTACATAACAGTTTATGTGGTGATCTTTCTTGCAATCAAACTACTAGTAACATATATATCTAAATGCTGTTCGCAGACTATAAAAGCTTTACCTTTAATGTTAATAGAGCCGAAATAGAGCCAGCTTGTGAGTCAAGGAGTAGAAAGTGACAGGAAGGGTTAAAAATGATTCACACATCAGCATGGAAATATGTTTATGAAGATAGCAAGCTACACATGGCCATCTGCTTTTTACATATAAAAATATTGCTATTATTTTACAAACATCAATAGGTTGTACAATGGTAAAACCAAGTCAGACTGCAAGGGAGGCACATTAAAATATGTTGAAAAAACTGAAAAGATGTTTCCTAGCTAAACTTAAGTTTGATAATAAAGCTGTTTCTATCCTGCATACAATAGAAGCCAGTATCGTTCAGTAGGAGGAAAATAGAAATAATTTCCTCCACTTGGTCTGTAAAATGGGTCTTCTAAGAATTCCTGGCATTTGACTTTATCAGGCAATCTCCGTAACCCAGGTCTACTGGTGGGCAGTCCAATGTTGTTAGATCTGTTTGACCTTCATACTAGTGGAGCCCCTGGGCTTTTGACTCACGTGCCTAATGGGAATGGGATTTCAGATAATTACTCACACAGAAGTGATACTCTGACCATCTGGCCAGCAAAATTATTTACTATTGCTTCTTCGAAGGATATCATGTCTTTATCCATCCAATTCTTTCATTGGTGCACATACTTTTCTTGGGGATGTGTGTGCCAGTCTATTTGGCCCTATTTCAAACATGATACAGTTGCCAACTGAATGGTAGCTGCCAGAAATGTTCAGCAATAAAAAAATACTGGATAGAACAGGTATTTTTTTCCCAATAGCAAAACTGCAGTGGACAGACTGTGGCAGCCTAAGGTTAGGGTTGGGGCTCAGACTATAGCAGCTGTGGCAGCCTGAGGTTATGGCTTAAGAATAGAGGGTTAGGGCTTAAGGAGAAGCTTAGAGTTAGGCTGTGGGACAAGGAGGGTTAGAGTTAGGGCTTAAGAAGTGTAAAGTAAGGGTTAGATCTGAAGGGGAATGTTAGGGTGAGGCTGTGGGATATGGAGAGATAGAGTTAGGGGAGGGTTGGGAAGAAGAGCTTACCTTTCGAAGTATAAATCTTCACAGCTCCGAGAGCCACATCACTGCTGCGATCGTTAATGGAGACTTTCGGCAGTCACTATTCAATTGCCTTACGATGGTTTTTCGGAAAAGAGTCCATCATACTAGTAATCCATATTCCTTGAGTCTTTAAAGGGTCATTTTACTCCTGTAAATTCCACTCCTCAGTAGTTGTTACTATACAGTAGTATAACAAAATAAAATAAATGTCCTGCCTTTCTCTGCTCACTATAAGGTTAGTGTCTCTGGTTTCCATTTCTGATGAGATGATGTTAACCAACTGGTCTTCTCCTAGGTTTAAATTTTTATAGAAACTGCACCAATGTACTCTATTTTCTGTGTTTTATGTCTGATCACTCTCACCCTTTAGTCTTAGAAAAACGTTTGACTCCTCTCTTATACCACTTTCAGATCACCACAAAAAGCCGTGTTTTTGGTGTTGATCTGAAAGGTACCAGGGTCCTGGTCCTGTGTCTAAAGACCATGGACTCATACATAGGAAAAAAGTTTTTATTTTCGTGTCTGACCCCAGTAAGTGGTGATGTGAAAGGTGCTGACCCGGGTTTTTCAACCCGGGTCTCACCTAATACACCCAATTGGATAGATTTGTTTACTGCCTCTATGCAACAGTAAACAAATCCCTTCCTGGGAGACGAGCACAACCTCTTCACAATGTCAGGGCAGATCCAGGACCCAGAATTTCCCAGGTCTGACCTGCTGGATTTAACAGGGGTTTTTGTAAAAAACAATCCAGCACATAACATAGCAATAAACTGTTTAAAAACCTGGCTTATTTCAGGGGGGTAGATGTGAAAGCGGTATTATATTGTTTAGATCTCAGATTTTCCTCCACTCTTCCACTGAGAGACCTCTCCTCTGTCACTCATTCCACTCAGCTCCCCAACTATCAAAATGCCCACTACACCTCAAACTCTCCTATCCCATCATCCTTCACTTCTCTCAACACTCCATTCCCACTCCATTTTTCTATTCTGCTTAACGTAATTTTACCAAGAAAATTACTCTTTTTGTTATTTTTCATTAACACTTCATTGTACGACAAACTTTTCATACAAAAGAAAATGAATGAAGTATAAAAATAAAATAAACTAATTGCGAATTGTCTTTGTAGATTAATTTACAAAAATGGTTTGTGTGTATTATTTACCAAGTAAGGTCTGTCAGCTCTCTCTCTCTCTCTCTCTCTCTCTCTCTCTAGAGAGAGAGAGAGAGAGAGAGAGAGAGAGAGAGAGAGAGAGAGAGAGAGAGAGAGTTTAACAGTCACTGGAATGCACTCTGTAGTGTATAGCTGTCATTGTATGTACTCCGTAATGTATATAGGTAACTGGTGTCAGGGGCGGAACTACCATTGGTGCAACGGCACCGGGGCCCATGCTGATAAAAGGGCCCACAGCCGCCATCACCACACCACTGAAGCTCCCCGTGGGGTTACCTGAGATATCATCAGGGCCAAAGCATGTTTTTTGCACCTGAGCCCACAACTCACTAGTTCCGCCTCTGACTGGTGTACATTCTATACTATGTATAGGTTACCGGTGGTCTCCATGCATTATGTGTTCGCTGCATTTTGTATAAATCACTTGTGGGCTGTCTTGCATTGTGTATAACAGTCACTGGTCAGCTCTCTGTATTGTGGTGGACTGTCAGCATATTGTAAAGGTGTTGCTGTTGTGCAATGCATGGTGGTCACTGGTGTTATTTAACTGTCATATAATTTATATATGTTATATTTAGTTCCTTTCCTCAAGCCTGTGCAGTTATAATATGTGACTTACTTTAAATACTAATACACATAACATATAACTACCATCCTCCTAAAAGTAACACAAAGCCATAATTCCATACTCTTTACCTTCCTCTGGCCCAACTGACCCAAAGTTGATCTTCTGACCCACACTCTATCCCAGGCTTTAAATTACTTCCAGGCCTAGCCAGCCTTTCACTATACAAAGATTAAGGACCAGATTCAGACTCCCGCACGCGTTTCATGCGTGCGGGGGTCTGTAATAACCCCCTGTCACTCCCCTCTGTCGTACAGGCTTTATGGCAGCTTATGCTGCCATAATTTGCATTAACTCAATCGTACGGATCAGCGGTCCGTACTACCGCTGATCCGCTACAGTGTGGGAGTCCGCTCCCACACTGTACACTTTACCTGCTTCCCCCCACCCGCTAAAGCGGGCGGAAGGGAAGCACAGCCCATTTCCTCGATTGTTGCTACGCTAGGATTACTATAGTAACCCTAGCGTAACATCTGGAGGGCGTATGCCCCCTCCAAATAAGTCAGGTGACTTACGCACCTTGCATGCGTAAGTCACCTGACGTTACTAAATCTGAATCCAGCCCTAAGATACTGTTTAATCCAGTTGAAAATAAGAGCGTAGTTTCCCAGGGTTTCAGTATTGCCACATGAGGAAGGCGTGTTTAAGTAAGGGACAGCTGTAAACAAAAGTTTAAACCTTCAACCAAACATAAAACCATTCCCATATTAAATATTTACTGGCGTTTTAGACACACATTAACATCTATCATCATCGATGTTCAGCTACATTCTAGACACTTGCTTTTTGTTAGTAATCTGTTATGAGCAGAGTATTTTTCTAGTCAGTTGATAAATAAATACACAGCATTTTATGTCTCTATAAGCCATACTTTTGTATTTACAATCAGTGTGATGGCATGCCTCCTTGCAGCTGGTAATCACCGTAAACAAATGACATTTCAAGTACACAAAGCAAATATCTCAGAGATGCCTATGATGATTCTAAAGTATTTTATCAGCAGAAGAACCCCTGCAGAGACACTGTGAGAAAAAGGTGGTGCCTTCATTGCAATGTCTGTAAAATGTATGACACAGCTGTCCTACTGCTGGGGGGAGCTGCTTCAAGGCTGAAATACTGAAAGCAGTAATATAAGTGATCCTAAAAGAAAGCGAGTAGGCAGTCACAGGGCTTCCGAAAACACAGGGAGACAAGATGATCTTTATACTGTGTAATTATTTGCACTGTAATCAAAGTAAAAATAAAGTAGTAGTAGTAGTGTGTGTGTGTGTGTGTGTGTGTGTGTGTGTGTGTGTGTGTGTGTGTGTGCATGTGTGTGCATGTGTGTGTAAACAATAAGCATTACTATATGCATTATATTATATATGTATAAAAAAAATAATTCTCATAAATGTATTCATATCAAACTATATCAACATGTAAATGCCAGACACAACCAATAGGACCTTTGGAAAATTGCTCTAGTCATTCCAAATATAGAATACCGTGTCTTTCCCCTATATTTTTTCCTATTCAAATCTAAAACGTCTTATACTTTATTCCACTTCTCATAGACATACTGAAACTTGCCTTAGAAGTTAAATGCATATTTCATTTTCAGTGTTACACTTCCTGAATTCCCCAAGCACTCAGCATCCTCTTCAGAAACATGATAACATAGAGCGTCTCATACAGTCCTGTGGTGGGTATGCTCACATATGGGGGTCTATTTACAAAGTTCATTTTCATGCGATAATGTCCGTTTTCATGCATTATTACAGGAAAATGAAATGAATCATACTTACAAACCATGGATCGCCATGGAAAACTGCAGTTTATTTGGCGATCCATGTAAATATCGCCTTTACTTGCTGGTCTGTTTCTTTCAGAGTGGGCCGAAGCTTCTGTATATTTATTAACCCCTTATCCCCGTTCTGGGCATTAAACTAACACTAGCTCAGGCTGGTGTTAGTGCTACAATTCCAGTGATATCCCCATATAACCCCCCTTTTTCTCTCCCTAATAACTATAATATAGAGAGTAAAATGGGTGTACATATGGGGAGACTGATGCAATATATGTAAGTACAACATTTGTTTAAAAAAAACAAAAACATTTTATTAAAGAAAAAATAAGTACAAATAAAAAAAAGAAAAGAAAATGGTTAAAACTTACCTGACCGGGAGAATTACAGATTCCGATCCCGACATGAAGACCCTGCACATGCGAAGTGTTTCTCATGCCAGGACAGGACTTTTCAAAGTCCTGAATGAGAGTCACTGCGCATGCGGGGGACTTCATTCAAGCTTCGGTTGAATGAAAGGTCCTGTGATGACATCGTAGATGAAGTGGGACCTCGTCAGAGGGGTAAGTATTAATAAATTATATGAATGAAGCTACCAGGCTCGCCTGCAAGGAGAAATGAGCCTGGATGAGCAATGTTCATTTAAAAATGAAATGGTAAGTAATTGACTCCATAGTCATTTATTGGTGTCTTGGCTGCAAACTACAGCATGAACACCAACCAATGGGAAATGGGTGCGTGAAAGGCTGCTGACCAATCAGATCATAGCCCATTTTCCTGTTTGGCATAGCTGCGCTCACCTGCACCTTTCGTCTCTAATCTTTTTGACTTTTGCCTATTTATTCTGGCGATTGTTAAGTGTGCCCCAGTCCTCTCCTTGTTCTCTTGTGTGGTCTCCATGCCTCTCCATGATCTTGATGCCTGTGTTCTGTAGGTGTGTCTTCCCTGCCTATCCTGCTCCCTAGTTAGTTCCTCCAGCATGTGTTTGCTTCCAGACTTGCAAGGGACAGTGTGAGAACCCTTGTGAGTCTAGTCTATCCATTATCTGTCCCTTGATTGTTATTTTTCTGCTGTATTACTGGTGAATTCAAGTGCCACCTGCACATTTCCCAGACTAGTCCACCTGTCTGAGCCACCTATACACTGTTCTGTATACACTTGTCTGTCTGTATTCTTTTTTTTTTTACCAGCGCCAGTCCTGTGGTGTCTCTCTGTGACTATAAGAACGGCAGCGTGTCTGGTCATCACTGTGGTGTCACTCTTGCATCTCTATTTGTTTGAAGCCACTGTGCTGTGTTAGTGCCATTGCGATAGATCCAGAGCCCCTGCATGTTTTGCTTGCGTGCGGGATTCCGTAGTTACCCATCCGTAGTGGGGAGACCACGCCCCCTGCACTACCCGTTGTTGGTAGGAAATCTGGGCACTTACGTGTCCAGCTTCCTACCTTAACTTTTACGACTATTCCTAGTCATAACGGGGCTTCCCCCGCCCCGAACCCTTCATTTAAATGGCTATCCCCGCCTGTATGGGGGGATAAAGCCATCGTAGGTGAAGGGTCTGCCCCTTCCTCGTAAGTACTGACGTACATGCGGAGGCTAGTTTGTTAGTACATACGCACAGGAAACATCTGCCACTCGCATGTGCAGATGTTCACTGACTGGGGACTTACGCAAGGTTCCCTGTCAGCCGGAGTTCAGGATCCAGTCCATTGTTCTTTCCAGAGCTCTGTTGCTGGTAAGCTCTCTTCTGTGAGACTGCCCATTTTTTTTTACTAGGGTCCTTTCCTGTTTTAATACTACATGGGATTGTCCACAGAGGGCCGCAACATCAAATGCATCCTCACAATCAGGGGCTCTGGAAAAAACTGTCCAGTAGTTAGACTTCATGCCCTGGTATGTTATTCTCCTGGGGCCTGACATTTCCTAATATGTAAAAGGAAAGTGAGAGCCAGAATCTGATTGGTTGCTATGGACAACATCTCCACTTTTCCTTTCCCGAAGCTTAGTAAATCTGATGATTAATGTGGCACCCCTGCACTGTAACGGTGGAAAAGATAGCAGGCAGCGCAAGGGGAGAGGGGTGCACAGGTATCCTGCTCTGTTTACAAGCACAGGTCATGTGGGATCATCCTTATTGCCATTTTCCATCTTACCTTTTCTTCCAGTGTGTTTACCATCTTACACTGTGGGTTCTTTTTCCATATTTCTCCTATTCGCGGATGTCCTCACATTCATTCTCTTACTTACTCTGTGCTCTTTTTTCTCTACTTTCTCCAAGAGTGGTTTCCAGGGGCTTCAATGCTAGTCTGTCCACAACATCAGGGGCTCCATTGAAAACTAGGCTCCTAGGTAGACCTCACCCGTAACCATTTGTTAATGATCAATAAGTGACTGTAACAGAGGCATTTGTAGCTTCGTTACTGGCAATCTAAGACCATGCTGATTTGGACAATTCATCACTGTGTGGCTATATTGATCTTGATTTAAGAGGCAAGCATCCATTGGAATAACTGAATCATATAATCAAATATTATACTTTTCTATTATGAATAGAACTTTTTTTTAAAAAATAACAATATCCGGATTGTGTGTGGTAACCTTAAGTTGCAGATCAGATATGGATTCAAATTACTTTATTTCATTTGGAATAAGAGCAGAAATTGAGACATGTACTCATCATGCATAACAATAGAACAACAATTTTGTTATCTTTATCGGAGAACTAAAATTCAATAAAGATTTTCACTGCTACATTAATTGCAGAGTATTGTCTAGCTCCGTTTTAGTCACTTAAAGATTGCTACTCTTTTGATAATGGCATATAATTTTGCCCACCTTTGTATTGCTCCATTTTCTGCATACACTATAACACAATGAGTTTGATTCAGATAAGCATCCTGAGTTTGGAGAAGCCTTACACAAAGAATGGACAGTTTAAGGGCAATCCAGACACAGCTGAATATATATATGACAATGAATCCATATACAAGTGTGGTCTATTACATACAGCCATATACTAGCAAAGTACAATAATGTTATGTTCCTTGACCCAGCCATCCAGACATAAGTGCAGATTTAGATTACTCTTATCTATAATGGATATATTTGTTATGTATTGCACAAGCATTGTCTGTTAATTGTCAAGAGTGATGTACAAAATATATAGGACCGTTAAACCTTACCGCATAATCCACACACACGTACCTCAACCTTCTAAACGATTCACGCAGGAGTCCACCACTAGTCCAACATGCGTAGCTAGAGGGGTAAGACACTTAATGCAAATGAGCTCCATATGGGTTACTAATGTACAGTATGGGCGCGCCAATGCAGTTACAAGAGATTCACAAGCAGGATTGCCTTTGCGTAGCAAAACATACGCACAGGTAGCCCTCGATAACTCGTAAGTCGTACTTTCAAAAAGTCCATGCGTCCATACAAACTTCACACAGCCATCAGCTGCTGAGTAATGTTTATGAGCCATAGTCAGAGAACAATTTTCATGCCCAGTTGCATGCGTATTTTTAGATATGTTTCAACTGCGCCTGCGTAGTAACTTATTTTACATAGTTAACGTAGACTGTACACATGTAAGTGCCACACGGATGGACTTGTGAATCGCACTTGGGTACATATGTTCAGGTATGCAACGTAAAAATATGCATGTGAAAATTTTAATAAGAGTGGATGGAGGAAGGCCTTTAAAGTAAGGTATGTAGGCGTGACTAACATTAATTGCACGTACAGAGGACACATACGCACGCAACTGCTCATGGAAAGTTACAAGTGGTCTATGGAGGTAGAAGTCACCAACAGCACGGCCGAGAGAGTGGAGAGTCATGGGTGTGAGGGGGTTTGGCCTTCACCGGCCGTACATCTAATTGCGTTTCTTCATGGAAACGGTTCTCTGAATACAGATATATAAAGGCACATGTGCGAGTAATAAACTCATATAAGGCTGACTTTATTTATGCTTTTTGTATAAGTTAATAAATTAATGGATTTAAACAGTGACAATGTTGAATTTTGTTACATGTTAAGTATATTGTAAATTAAAGATTTTTGTAACGTTTTTTGTATACTAAAATTAAAAATACATTTTGTTCAACCATTATGCAATTTATTGTATAAAAATACATTTTGACAATTTTAACATTTACAAAAAATGTGGGAAATTTAAAAATTATATAAAATAAAAATCATGCTGGTATTGTTTGTAACTTGGTATGCAATCTCTGATTAGAAAATCCTGATTTCGAAATTTTCTATTTATACCACTAAATTGCGAAATTTCGAATTTTTGCTATTTCAAATTTTCTTATTGTCTACATGTTCCAATTTTGAAACAATTTTATTTATAAACATTCACATTTCGAATATGTTTTTATTTCGAAAGTGTTATTTTCGAATGCTTTCTTTTTTTAATTTTCGCAATTGCGAAATTATCTAAATTATACAAATCCCTATTTCAAATATGCTTTATATTCGAATGCAAACATTTCTACAAATATAATTTATAATCATTCCTATTTCGAATTTCCCACATTTATAATCAGGGGCGTATCTAGAGTAAATAGAACCTGGAGCAAATCCCAAAATTGCGCCCCCCCCCGTTAAATTTTTTTGCATTCATATATATATATATCTTGATATGTAGTAGGCATGATTTGGCAGCTGCTTCGTGGCGGCACGGCGCAAAAGGGGGCGTGGTCAAACAACATTGATATATATCCCATCTTGTTATGCAGTAGGTATTATTGTGCCGCCGCAAAATCATAATACCAATATAGAACTATATAAATGTCAGGCACTCGCTGTCTTTAGTAATAAATAAAAACGTAACTCAATAAGTTTCCATAGTTATTAACTAACTTTAATCACACACACACACATATATATATATATATA
>WWET01000636.1:87655-110509 GCA_011038615.1 Limnodynastes dumerilii | reverse complement strand
CCGGCAATTGAGCGATAAAAATTCGCCCATTCAATTATTTTTTTACCGCTGCGCTAAAACAGCAGCCAGCAGTAAAAAATAACCAGAAAAAAAAAAAATCTCTCTGTTAACGCCGCAAATCACCTCCTGCTAGCAGGAGGTGACCGGCGCTAGTGAGAGACTATTACCCAGTGCCTGAAATCACGTTCTCACGATACTTCAGGCACTGGGTAATAGCCTCAGTAGCGCTGGCACTTCCTGCTAGCAGGAAGTGTTTTGCAGCGTTAAGAAAGAGATTTTTTTTCCCTTCTAGCAGCTGCTCAGCGGTCCCTGGATGGCAGGGCATGGTGCCTAATGCCCTGCCATCCATGGGCATGCTGATGCTTGTAGTTCTACAAGCATCAGCATGCCCTGTTGGGGCACAACATAGGGCAGCGTTAAAAATCCGCACCTCCCATAGGTGCGGATTTTTATCGTTAAAAAAACGACGTATTTTTATCGCTAAAAAATGATTGAATAAGAAAAAAAATAGCGCCCGTAAATTTTAAAAAAATGCGTTAAAAATACGCCGGCGAATGATTTTTGCCTAATTGAATCGGGCCCACTGTATCTAGCGGAGATCTATTGTCACTGAGTTTTTTTTCTCTGAAAAGTTTTAACGGTTCAAATATGAACAAAACTGTATGTTTTACTGGTAATTGTAATAATGTAATCAGTTCAGTGTAATACCTTAGAATTAATTAAAACATTCATGTAATACAAGCAACTATTAATCAAGCATGATTACACGTGTGTAAAGGCACTGGTGTTAAGACCTCATGCCTTTACACAGGGAAGGTAAACTTTAGGTTATCAGCTAGGTCACATTTTTCTTGTCCCCTTATTTGTTGATGGGAATAGAAAACAAAGCCATTTTACAAATCTCTGGTGGCCCATAGCTTTTACGAAAAATACTAATGATGTATCTGCATGGCGCAATTGGGGCCAGGAAAAATGTGGCATGACATTTCATATTATATTATATTATATTATATTAATAAATTCATGGCTACAGATGAGATATAGGATGTTCTGTGCCCTCCTGCAAACTTTAAATTTGTGCCCTGTTTAACAATTTAACATTTAACACAAGTGACCATCCTAGATCATAGTATCCATGTAAGCCTTGTAAAATACAATCTTGTAATCACAATAAAAGATAGCAAATAATAATAATAGTCACTACTATACAACACTACTATACAGACAGTGTTCTAGTCTCCGCTATACAAGTCCCACTTCATCATTACAGAGCTGTAACAAGAAACTTTAGCGCAAAAATTAAAAATAGCGTCCCTTTAAGCTTTGCACCCTGGGACAACTGACCCTATCACACACCCCTAGTTATGACTCTGCATCCTAAAAACCACTACACATTACAGACTATATATCTTAGTTACAGCCATACCATACAAACAATATCCTAGTGACCGCTATACCATATAGGTCGCCATACAATATAAATTGCATCCTTCTGACCACTATAGAATAAATTCAACATTCTTGTAACCACAATGCCGTTAAAAAAATGCTTCCTTGTGTCATAAAAACAGTAAACATACTGTTATCCAGGTTGTGTGTGTACAGTATATATATCCATCCAATCTCTCCTTGTGTGTTTCCAGCTTTCCAATATTTTCACATGTGTTACCAGCCTTCCAATATTTCCCCATGTGTGTCAACAGCCTTCCAATATTTCCATATGTGTGTCACCAGCCTTCCAATATTCCCCCTCTAGCCTCTCCAGTCACCCAATATTCCCCCCTTGTGTGTCTCTATCCTCGCAATAGTCCCCCTCATGTCTCTCCAGGCTCCCAATATTCCCCCTTAAGTCTCTCCAGCTTCATAATATTTCTTTTTTCTGTCTATAAGTCCTTTACTTTACTTACCTTTGCCATCTTCCTTCCTTCCATCTGCTGCCCTTCTCTGCAGCACGTTCTATTTCAGTGTGATGCTGGCGTGAATTAAAGTTCCTGTTTATCAGCCCTCACGCCAGTTACACAGAACAGCTACCTCCTTTCAGCTGTCGGCTTTTGCAGCTGCCAGTTTATTTTTTGCAAATGATGCTGACGTCACATTTGGAGACGCATCACACTGAAGGAAAGAGAGAGAGTATGGCACGGAGGAAAGCAGCTCTTTTCTAGCCAATACAACCCCCAATGCACTGCAGTGTGAGATGGGGGGGGGGGCAACCTCTCCATTCTGGCACTGGTCTATACCAAATCCCCCCCACCATGGACCGCAACATACCAGCTCTGACATCACCCTTAATGTAGTCAGTTTGCACATATTAAATTAGCTCCCCTGCAATTCGACATGGTTTTCCAAGGTGCAGATTTGCTCATTTTTTGCCCTTTAATGTCTGCAGTGAGGAATGCCAACAATAATATGCATAAGGGAACACAAGAAGACCAAATTTATCATTGATAAAACCAGGATGCTAATACTCAAAGCTCAGTTTAGAATGAATAACAGTGTATTGGCAATAGCTGTGTTAGGCCACTACATTTGCAACTCTTGCCTAAATTGACTGAGAAATATAAGACGCTGTTATGTCTTACTTACACATTGTGAAGTGGAGTTTTTCAAACTTTGCTTCTAGTTATCAAAATTAATTAAATGTATATAATGACTTCTGTATCATGATAACAATGGGCCAGATCCTGATCCCTGTGCCCTTTAAGTGAATGCGGGGTCCGTAGTTCTCTCCAGTAGTGGGGGGTGCACACCCCCTGCACTCTCTACTGTCGGTAGGAATTATGTGTCCAGATTCCTACCTTAACTTTTGCAACTTGGTCTGTGGCCGTACGGGGCTTCCCCTCCCTCGACCCCTCATTTACATGTCTATCATCGCCTGTATGGCAGGGATACGACCATTGTAACTTAGGGTCAGCCTCTTCAGCGTAAGAACTGATGTATTTAACTTCATTATGTATGTTAGTACTTACACTGTTGGATCATCTGGCACGCACTTATGTGTAAGCTTATATGTACTTACATTTTATAATAATATATTGTTAACTTCTGTAAGAAATCTAATAGATATACTGTACATCAGGCATGTCATGGCCTGCATCCAACATGCGGCCAAAAGCTTTTATTATGCAGCCCCATCTCACACAGGGAGGTGCAATGATCGTGGCTAAAAAGGGTCAGCTATCTGCCGCCACAGAAGTTAAACAGAACAGCTAATAGCAAGGCCCTTTTCAGCTTTCCTGTATATCTGCTGCACACAGATGAGCTGGAAGGCGGTACGCACCGAAGGAGAGACACGGCCGGAAGGTATCAAAGGTAAGTAAAGTATAAACAGAGGAGGCTGGAGACTAATGAATGAGGAATACTGGGAGAGGGAGACACATGATGGGGGATACTTGGAGCTAGAGACACATAATGGGGAATAATGGGGAGGCTGTGGGAAATATGAATGGGGAATTACTGGGAGCTGGAGACATATTAAAGAGGAATTACTGGGAGCTGGAGAAAAATTGCATATGAGACTTTTTATTTTTCTTGCGGCCCACAAAATCTTACACTTAGATTTTTTGTATTTTTCGTTTGGCGTTTTACATTTGACATGCCTGCCGTGCATCATTATTATTGTTACACAGCAAACGGGCAGGAAACTAGCTGAAAGCACCTACACCAAATCAGATTCAAGGAGTTCATCATGATGCATTGGAGAAACCCTCATGTGTACACATACATGGGATGCTAATAGAACTGATAACTGTCGAACTCCTTTCCACCTGGATAGTAATGTAGTCTTACTTTACAGGCTGTAGTTCTGTTATAGACACCCCTTAAATACAGAATAAGAATTCAAATACAGAATTACACATAATTACATAGAATAGAATTCCTGATATAATAGAAATACTGTAGTAAAAAAATATCCATGACTGAAATTCATAAGAGAAGACAATCTAATAGAGGAAACTACCTGGTGGTGGATAGATCAAAACACATGACTAAAGCTGGGTGCACACTGCGGCTTTTCAACAAATAATCTTTCCACTCACCCTATCAAAAGACTGTTCCTCCAGATATCTTACCAGTGTGGACTGTCCAAAGATCTCCTAATAGACACAGTACACTCATTCAAAAATCAAAAGATATTGTTCCGTTGATGGTTGATTAGGAGCTCAAAAAGATCAAATCGAAAGATTACAGACCGATTTAAAAGATTTTTAAGCATCTTTGGACAATACACACTGGTAAGATATCTGGTGAAACGGTCTCTTGATTGGACAATTGGACGAAAAAGCCCCAGTGTGTACCTAGCCTAACCATCTGCTTGCATTAATGTGCTGTTCTGAGCTCCAAATACACTAAATAAAGTGTTGTTATACTATATATCTGATAATAATACTACAAGCTGTTGAGTTATATCAAGCTGAAAGGATGTCACCTATCAGCTCAAAGGGGCAGAGATTGGAAGCACTAGACCCCATCACAAATTTCAGAGAAAGGAAGACAATGGGCCTGATCCAGAACAACGATGTAGCGCTGAGCGTGCTAACGCTCAGCGTTACATCGCTGACTCCCCCCTGGCACTCCCCCTGTGCGGGCGTATGGCCCCTTCCTTACGCCGGGTGAAGGCTACCCTAGCTTCGCCCGGCGGACTGTCCAAAGATCTCCTAATAGACACAGTACACTCATTCAAAAATCAAAAGATATTGTTCCGTTGATGGTTGATTAGGAGCTCAAAAAGATCAAATCGAAAGATTACAGACCGATTTAAAAGATTTTTAAGCATCTTTGGACAATACACACTGGTAAGATATCTGGTGAAACGGTCTCTTGATTGGACAATTGGACGAAAAAGCCCCAGTGTGTACCTAGCCTAACCATCTGCTTGCATTAATGTGCTGTTCTGAGCTCCAAATACACTAAATAAAGTGTTGTTATACTATATATCTGATAATAATACTACAAGCTGTTGAGTTATATCAAGCTGAAAGGGTGTCACCTATCAGCTCGAAGGGGCAGAGATTGGAAACACTAGACCCTATCACAAATTTCAGAGAAAGGAAGACAATGTCACTCTGCTTCCATTGAGCAGTCGAACTAGCAACTACATTTTAGCCTGCCTTATTTACTTATGCATCTTATGCACAAACAAGAAGCATCATTTAATTGCTGGATTAAATTACAATGAACAGAAGCTATTTATTCATCCATATTTTGAATAGGAAGGACCAAGAAAGGTTTATAAAGACATTGCACATAATTTACTAATATATATATAATGTTTGGTCCTTAAAACAAGGCCTTTCCCTATTTTCACCTATCTCTTTGACACTGAACCAGTTACATAAATTACAACCTGAATTATCACAAAATCATTTTAATATTTATTAAAAGGAATAATTATCTCTAATAGATAATGGTGCAGATCAATTTATACTGTGCACAAGGTTTATATGATAAAAGAAGGTAAACACTGGTATAAAAGAACAGTAACAGGGACCAATGAGACTGAAGAAAACTTTAGGGGCTAGATTTACTAAAGAACTGCAGAAAAGGAAAAGTGGATATGTTGTTTATAGCAACCAGTGAGATTGTAGCTCTAACTTGCCTATTACATACTAGAGAATGTCATCTAAAATCTGCTGGGTTGCTAGGGACAAACATGTCCATTTTTCTCTTTCTGCAGTTTAGTAAATATAGCCCTATATGTTTGATATTATTTCAGACACCATCTTTTGAACTATAGTAGCCTAAATCTTGCCTTATGACAAAATGTGTGACACGGTGATGCCAAAAGGACTCCCCTTGTTATTAATTGCGCTGTTAGTCAGGTTGAGGAAAAGTCTTTAAGTTTGGTTTCACGGCACATTGAACAGGTAAAGGGGAAACATCATTCACTGTAGCAGCCTAATCCAACCTTGAAAATCTTTTTTTGCAGAAGTGAAAAAAAAAGATAAATGTGGTCCTTTGCTACAACCTTTATTATTACCTAAGGCGTATGATGCAATTTTACCCAGTTTCAGTTTTAAATTTGCTGGGAAATGCTAGATGGTATTTATAAGTTGAATGTTTCTATTTTACTTTGTATCAACTTTTATATTTTATTTATTGCCAGTACTAGACCAGTACTGAAAGAGACACTAAAATCTCACACCCAAAAACACATTTTTCTAGATTTGAACCATGAAATATATTGCTTGTTTTAATCCTCCAGTTCACCAAAACTTTGCTTATATAGTCTTTTCCTCCCAACTGATGATAGCTTAAATTTACCCATATTAATCTCCTAGTAGGATTTAATACTAGTGAGAGAAAAAAGTTACAGTACATTTCTGAAACTAGACTTTATTGCTATAGACATTTCTAGATAAGACAAATGAGGACCTCATAGGTCCAAAAGAAATGAAATGCTAGGTTGGGACCTGGACATCTTCCTGATGAGACAGGAATGTGTAAAGGTGGGGGAAGGTGATGACATTTGTTTAATTAGGATAAGGTATGAAATGATTGATTGCCCTCTTTGGTTTCTGTGCCTTTCTCTCCCTCCCTGTTTGGCTAGAATTATTATTATTATTATTATTATTATTATTATTATTGTTTATGTATAAGGGGCCACCATACAAAGTACAATAAAATACACTACAGACATACAGGGCAGGAATAGACAGCATAGTACAATAAAAATACAATATAAATAAAAATATAACATAAAAGTAAAATAAAGTAAAGCAAGCACAGACAGCAAGGTAGAACATGGGGTAGGACTCTAAAACAGATCAGACATGGGCCCAAGAGTCATGACTTGATTAAAGGTGCTGTAACAGGAGAGTGATCGATGTCTGGTGCCTTAGTTAATATGTATCATTCTTGGTTGTATAATCAGCAAAGATCCAGACCCCCATTGGTTCTGTGGCTCATTTCAGCCCAATAAACTAATAGTCAACAAATAAAATTAGTGGACCAATGAATAAACTGTGCCCCCTTATTACAGCAACCTAAGCCTCTGTGGACCAGATTCACAGTTAGTACTGTATTCAGCACGGTAGCCTCTACTGAGGAGGATATTGTACGGAATTGGTAATCCACAATCCCCCATGTGGATGAGGATTCTCCAGGACCTTACCCTAAGTATTCCGCATGGAAACCCTTCCATGTGGAATACTGAATTGTACATAAGGGCAGCCCTTACTGCACAGAGTGCAGCATCAATCGGCTACACTATGATAATGGTACTGCGTAAGACATTTTCCATCAGACTTCCGTACCTAGCGTACGGAAATCTGCTGGAGTACTTAAGTATGAATCCGGGCCTGTGTCTTTATTTTATGTCAAATTGTTGATTTTGCTATTTTTGCTACCCATTTTGCTATTTATTGTAGAACTGCTAGCTTCACCCTTGTGTGTGATCAATCGACAGTATAGTGTATACCTTCAATGAATAATGTAACTAAAGTGGGAAAAGAGGCTGCAGCTGTTTAAAGGCCTGGAGGAGAGGAAGGCTCGTGGCAGTCACTTAACCTGCAACTTTGACGTCTAGCAGCTTAAAAAAGAATTTGGTATTCTATGAGTGCTGATCACTGTTTATAAATGCTGAGATACCGGATTCACCTGATTCAGTTACACACACTTCATGCTGGCTGGCCAAACAGGAGTGTCTAACTATGCCAGGGAAGCTTACCTAGTACCTCCTAGGGATCCATTAATTTCAGGGTTGGAAGGGTTGACATTTAATTTCAGCGCATGCGCACGCCAGATGTTACGTGTTGTAAATTCTTACGTACGGAGCACTGCATCTGGCACAATGTATTTATTTTAAGACAAGAAAAATCACTATATTCTATATGCACACAGTAAATAAATGCATGGCAGGGTTACCACATTTTATCCGTTCCCCACTGTCAGGAGCCTGTTTAGTAGCTGTTTACCTAGATCTCCTTTCAGCCCAGCATGTGTTGTGAGTTCCTCCCTTGCCCTTTTTTGCTCCATTTTGTGCTCCTTTTTCCTCCTTCCTTAACGTTCTCCCATTTGGTCCCTGCCAGTTTCCCATGTGTGCTTCTACAAGTGATTGCCCTAGTTTGTCCCAATGTCCATCTTGGTGTTGTCCTGTCTTTTGTCATTCGGTCCCCCGTTGTGTGTGTTGTTCCCGCTTACCTGCTCTCATAAGAGCTACCACTGGGGGTCACAACCTATGAGAATTCTGCAATCAGGCCTGTCACTGCTTTGGGCTCCAAAATTTTGACTTGGACCTAGGGTAAAATGTTTGATGTTGATAACCTGTTTCTGTAAGATTTCAGATAAGGACCATTCACTCCCAGTGTTAAGTCCTTACTAGCTTTTTGTGCCAGATTTGGCTCCCAGCTGTTCAGCTTTTCATGTAGAGAAAGGACGGAGGATGGATGTCGCTGCAGCCCCTCTCATCTACTTCCTGCACCCTGAACAAAATGTGAACCTAGATGAACAAGGTTCGCAATGGTGAGTCACAGTACAACATGGATTGCGTACATTAAGTTACTACACATGCAGTTTGTCCCTTCCTAAATTTACACACCTAAAAAGCCACAGATTCTTAATTTTGGATCAGGTCCCATATATCGGTATTACTTAGCTATTAAACATTATTATTATTATTATTATTTTAGGTTTTTTTAAGTGTGCAAAAGGTGTTTGACCTGTGGTTTTGTGAAAACAAAATGTACCCATTTTACTTCAACCTCAAGTGGGGACGAATTTCAAATAAAAAGTTTTATTAACTGCCAATCTATATATGATGTTTATTTGTTGAGTTGTTCTTGTGGCATACAATACGTCGGAAGAACAACAAGGAGTCTAAATGTACGCTTCTTGGAACACAAGAGAAATGTAGAAAAGAAATGTCTAAATCATAGTGTTCCAAGACACATGAATTCTTGTACTAATGGAGATGTAAATCAGCTATCGATCGAACACATTAAAACTACTAAAAGAAGAGTAGACAGATATAGACAACTCTGTAGGAGAGAGGCATATTGGACGTTTTGCATGAACACTGCTGATCTCAATGGACTGAATGAGCTGACTGAGCTAAACAATGTATGAAAGATTGTATTTTTGGGAAAACATAACATATTATATGATAGGATATTATGAGTGGATCTTTTGGGAGTATATCCTAAGAAAACCCTGAGAAAATCATGAAAATCTTAAATGTCCTACATAAGGAAAATTATTTAAAAAACTTAATTAAAAAAATTCTAAAGAACTCTAAAAACTCTAAAATCCTTTAAGTAACTCTAAAAACTTTAAAACCTCCGAACTTTAAAATCACTAAGTTGTTATGGTAAAAATCCCTGAAAAAGTTTTTATAAGTAAACTCTAAAGAGATATTCTAGTGTTTTCTTAAAGAGTACTAATTTAAAGGGTATTACCTTCATTCATGTCTTTTGTGTTTATGAATAAATTGTGTTTTTTTATTATTATTACCATTTAGGAATTTGTGTGTGCTTATCCTCAATAGTGGTGCTTTCTTCTTTTCCTGTATTGAGAATTCTCCTTGTATCGATAAAAAGTAATAAAAGTAACAAAAGTTATAAGTTGTCGTTTGGAACCAATATTATTGAACAGCTGATGTCTAATTGAACTTCCGGTCTCTTCACTTTAAAGAGAGAGGAGATCGACATATGTGCTTCATCTTTTTTCCTCTGATGAAACTGTCTCTTAGGACAGGGAAACGCATCAGGATTTATACCTATTGATTTTCTGAACTTTAAGCTGTGGGGACGCTTGATCAGGATCAAATAAACCAAAAGATTGCGGGATATAAAGCTGTTGAAAAGAATTTCCGCACGGCTGTGCTAGCAAACAGTTGAGTGGACTTCAAGACGGAGCGCTATTTTCAAACAGAGCAGCGTTTGAGCAATTGTACAGCGGAAGCCGCGGCGTGAACTTCTGACCATAAGTAACAAATAACACTGTCCGCTTTATTTTGATAGCTGGAGGCTTAATCCGCTGCCAAAGAAATATCTGCATATATGGAGTAGTCCCGTTGTGCATATGATCAAGGACATTAAGAGTTAAATTGGATGTGGACTTGCATAACTAAGTGTTTATTACTTCTATATCGCTGCTCTGCCAACTAGCGCTTACGATTTTCCACTGATGACCCTCGCTGGGTCTTTTTGGACTGTGAGTTAACCTGTTTTTTGAACAAAGTGCAATCGGCAAAACAATTGAAAGTTTATATAAAGTACGGGAGAATATAGTACATCCTGCTCCCTTGTTGTCATCAACAGATTTGTTCACTAAAAACTTGGAGAGATTGTAGACTTAATTCTCAGGGAGAATACCATTTTCCTAGTGTGCCCCACAGAGATTATAAAATACCGACATTTATGTGAATGTTATTTTAAATTATTTGGAACCAAGTGGCGACAGACACCAGTTCCTCTTTTTTTCGATTTGTCTACTTTTTTATATTGATTGTATTTTAAGGTTGAAACATATAAAAGATGTGTGAATAAATTTCATGGTAGACTTTTAATAGCGCTCCTCATACTGTACATTGTAAGTTTGTTGTTTCCAGTGACTAGGATCACACAGATCCTTAAGGAGTGAGCTGCTGATACAAAATTATTTTTATCATTTTTACCTTTCTCCTGTATTTTCTTATTTTCTGTAGCATTCGCACATATGTTCCTTAAAGGGATCATTTTCTTTTTGTACTTAGCTATTACACATTATTTTTTATTATACATGGTTAAATTCTGTGCAACCGTCCTTAAAATTAATTTAGAAATGAATTATTTTTTAAGTCATCACAGAAATGAAATATTACTGCACCATATTTGACTTGTTATGTAATTAACAAAACAACTGTTTTGTTAACTGCAGCAGGCTCTTGTACATATAATAACATGAAAAATGTTTGAGAGCCTATTAACATGATGTACATCTTTTTTAATGTTTCATTCTAATTTCTCAACAAAAATACCATATACAGTTTGACACTTTTGTCCTTTATCTTATTATAAAGCAGATATAGAGTATATGAGCCAGATTCACAAATAGTAACGCAAGAGGACGTATGCAAGACGCTTGGGTAAGTCCCCTTAAATATAACATCTGCGCAACAGATCTTCATGAGGACAGAACTCTGTTCATGGAGATCCGTCCGATGGGGCTGAGTTTGCCTTACGCATGGCAAAACCCCACACTGGAGGCAGGGTTTGTCAGGCTAATATGGCAAACGGGGCAAATTAAAACAATGTACGGATGCAGATCCATACGGTAAGCTTAAGGTTGAGGATATGGACCATGGCCTGGATCCAGACTTAAGTGCTTGAAATAAGTTACTCATAGGCTAAACCATGTTGATTGCAGAGGGAGTCAAGTTAATTGTATTCTTTGCATGCAGGGATATATCTTTGAATTGCTTACTGCACATAGATACGGACCAGCTTTACTATCAAGTTGTTATTTAGTTAATTACTTATTTAGTTTCTTGGGATAGAAAACATCACCTCTCAACTCTAATAACGTTTGCAACAGATAAAATATGACTCCCCTGCAATCAACATGGTTTAGCCCAGGAGTAACTAATTTGAAGTACTTACTTAAGTCTTGATCCAGCCCCATGTACGGAAAGCATGCGGGGGTTCTGAATCTAGTTCTGTGAAACAAGAGCAGCCTCTGCTATGAGATTATCTAAGACACTTTCTAAATTTGTCTGTGGAAAAAAGCAGCTGATCTGTTGCTGAAAAAATATAATCTGTTTCACCCCACCTCAACTGAAAAACTGAAATACACTTGTCGTTCCTTCCAAAGCAGAACATATTTTATTCATGATGCAGCTTAGACTGAATGTAGGAAAATGTTTGAAAGGTAGTACAATAATTTGCATATTCCCAGATGAGCGGTGTTACTCAGTCACTGGTATAAACAAAGGGAGCTTTGAAAATTTCTCTAATTTATTCTGATTTAAAAATAAAGCTATAAAAGATTTTTTTGCTGTAGAAACCCATTCATAACATATATTACCCTTTAGTACAATACAGTTGCTTTTCTAAAATGTAATAACCACAATGTTTCCCCCCAGTAATACAATACCAAAGACAATATAATAATCATGATGTTAAAGGGCTGAATCCAGACTGCAGAATTTTGCTGAACTGCTTTTCAATCAGATTGCATATTTTCAACACTGTGCAAATCTGTATTAATCAACCTAACACACACATTCTAACTCATACAGACATAAGAGCATTGACACCTCTAACAGGGAGACTGGGTTGAGTTTGCAAGTGATTATTCCCTTTAAATAAATAGTAATAAGTAGCTTTTTGCCCTATGTATTTACAGAGAGCAGTGTAAATGGTTGCAATGCAGGATTTTCATGTGAAGGAACTCTTCTTATAATGTGTCTGTTCCTTCTATAATTTTTATACATAGTTGCAAAATCTCCCTGAATATCAAGGGGATTCCCTGAAGTGTTTGGCAATCTCCCTAATAGAGTTAAAGATACACATATTTATTACATTTCCAAAATGCTTGAGAAAATGGGCATTATGAAAAGTCAGCATCAAGTGGTCAATAAACTCAATGGCCACCCACTACCAGGGCCAACATTGGGGGAGGGACAGCCAGGACTAGTGTCCTGGGCCTGGAGCTGAGGGTGTGGGGCTCCAGTCCGAACGGCTGATTTTTGAAACAGCTGTTTCCTCCTAGCTAGTTACGAACTGGCTGGGATTTTGATTGCATATGCCTCGAGGAGGCATAGCAATCGATCCTTGGAGCACCAAAAGCTCCATGCTCCGAAAAGTGAGTTAAAATAGTCCCCCACTACTTTCCCTAATTCTTATCCTAACCCTCCCCTCTCACTACTCTAACCCTAACCCTCCTTTCCTGGCAGCTTGACCCTAACCCACCATCTCCCTTACTTGCAGCCTGACCCTAACCCACCATCTCCCACAGCCTTACCCTAACTCTCCCTCCCCTGCAGCCTGACCCTAACCCTCCATTTCCCGCAGCTTACCCTAACTCTCCCTCCCCTGCAGCCTGACCCTAACCCTCCCTACCCTACAGCCTGACCACAGATATTTTACTCACCTTTCCCTTGGTCTTGCGATACCAGCGGTGGAGGTGCGGCAGAGTGATATCGCCATTTCCGAAGGTGAATGGGTGAAGTATGCCGAACGGAATACTCACCCGTTAAAAAAAAAAATAGAAACTGCATTATTCAAAATAGGGACAACTTAGGGAAATAGGGAAACTTTCAGATGTCCCAATTTCGGAAAGCAGAGTTTCTAAGTGGGGACTGACAACGAAGAGCTGATGGGGGCCCACCATCATTACCTAGTCAATGAGCAGGGAAGAATTTCTTTCCTGCGCACTGGCCAGATGCTAACATGGGTCTGCAGGGCCCTGTCCATATAATGTCACCGATGATTTCACATAGGAGGCGGAGCCCATGGATGTCCCGGGCCCCACAAATTCTAATGGCAACCCTGCCCACTACTGACATAATTATTGTGTGCAAAAAGTTATGTCCCCTTTAAATGACTTCCTTTTTTCCAGCCAATGAAAGCCCCTCTTTTTTGTATGATTGACAGTTGGGGCGAACACAGGAAATTAGTGGTACATGTGAACTGGTCAGATCCGGGAATTTCCCCAGTTATAGCTGGACTTTTTTTGACACAGCTATTCGCCCGGCAATAACCTGTGTTGAAAATCCCGGGTTTTTCAAGGGTGGTGATGTGAAAGCGGTATGAGTAAGTAAAAAAAAGTAATTTGGGTATGTTGACAAACTTTAGAAATTGTGTCCTGTTTCCCTGCATTGAGGTCCATGTAAATGTCCAATTTCATGGAGGCAAGATGTAATGAAACACTGGCAACCAGCTAAGACAACATAACTTCAATATTGGAGACAGAAATAAAAGTACAATTTGGTCTCTTGTTAATCAGCTGCAGTATCACCTTCTTTTAGCGTTTTTGTAAAGATGAAGTCAGCTGATCCCCTTTCACAGTCTAAACAATAAGTACTGAAAGTATTGTTTCATTCAGAACTTAATAAACAATTAACACCAATGCTTCCAATGTTATTTGCGAAATAGATTTTCCTGCCAATGCTTGACACACCCATGCTTAAAGCTATTCACAGGACTCCACTTTGGCAACACATGCAACAACCCTTTGATGTAGATTCTTATTCTCCCCGATATTCATTTTCAGACGTTGTCAATCATGATTTTATATCATATATATTTATATTTTTCCTGAGTTTCAGATTATGGGATATTTACTGATCTAAGATCTCAGACCTATAACAGGGTTGTTGCCTTTCTATTTCTTCCCTCCGGGAGACGTCGGAGGCAATAAAGAGATTTCTGTATGGGGGCTGTGCTTGATAACGCTATTTATGCTAATTGCGTCCTGAAGCCCCATCCCATATACATCATTGCTGGTATTCATTGTGGACAGTGTTCACACCTAGGAATCTGGGAACGTATTCACAGATAGGATTTTGCGTGGTTTTCAGTGCAACCTTAGTACCCAGAAGTACTTTTTAGTAACTTTTTCCATGCAAGTTACATACAGTAGGATTTAAGCACAGAAGTCCATTAGGCACAGACTTCTGAATCGCACTTTGCGACATACGTACGGAGGGGCGTGTATTTCTTCTGTACGTGTAAAGTTACATAATGTTGGGCAGGGGGAGGCATTTAAATGAGCTTTTGAGGGCACGGTTAGTCATGTACACACGTACAGTAAGTAACATACAAACATGTACAGTTACCGGTGTCCTATGGAAGCGTAAGTCACCAAAAACCCATCCATGCTAGGGGAGTGTCATGGGACTTGCCCGACTACGTGCGCTCGTATATATGCATACTTTAGACACACACATCTGTGACACCGGTCCCTGATACTTCTTTGTGTATAATGAAGAATTTACCTACGGCACATGCGTAGCTATACTAAGCAAGCTACGTAGGTCTTAGGAACAGAGTTTCACTATGTTTGTAGTTATTAGTAGTAAGTATGAAAAGGTGAGCCACGGCAGCCTCCGGCAATTTTTAAGAAGAGTGGGTGGGGGGAGGGATTTAAATAAGCTGAGGAGGGAGAAAATAGGGCAGGTTGTGGGGCTGGACAGGTCATTCTTAACTGTGAATCTGGTTCAGTGTTGTTACTAGGGATGGGGGGGGTTTCTGATGCAAATGTCTTCATCAAGTCCCGCCCAATCCCTTTTAACACTAGTATTTGCAGTATTGATAGACAGGAAGGGGGCTTTTGAGGCTGTGATTTGCATTAAATCATGGCCTCAATCCATTTTGTGAAGTGCTCTCGGGAGTCCTGAACATTGAGGGAGAGTGGGCAACCCTGACCTATATTTAGAACATCGTCCTGCAAAGTCCTTTAAATTCTGTTGCAATATGAGAGTGAAATTACCATATGTTTGCAAATAGAACTTGTATACTGCATAGCTTTAGTTTTAATCTGTCGATTAGAGTTGAGCAAGGAAACTTTCTCCAATTCTAATTTTGTTTAAAAAGTTTAAATGTGTCTTCCCTTGCTGTTTTCACACGTTTTTTCTAATGTGTACACTTGCACCTTTTTTTTTTCCCTAAAGGCTACATGTAATATCACATGAGCTATAAATGAAGAGATACTACCATCAATTTTAAATCCCGATGAGCATGGTGATTTCTATATATAAAATGACTCAATTTACCAGTAAGACCTGTGATTGTATACCCTTCAACTGTACCTATTTAGCAGTTACAATACCGTTTTTTAAAGGTCTGTGCCTGCTAAAAGGGCTCCTGTACCAGATTGTGGCCTGGAAGTTCCCTCCGATCCTATACTCACCTTCCAGTCCTGTAATGTCTGTTCCCTTTAGCTTAGCTGCGGGGACAGACACCTACAGCTCTGCTAAAGTGACAAGACACTCACCAGAGAATTCTTTAGTCATATTATAAGGTATAAAATTAGATTTGACACCTTATAATACATGCAAATAAGAGCAGATGAAAGTCCCGCCCCCTTCACAGACATGCTCCCAAGGTGTACCGATTTTTGCATAAAAAAATATTGGAGGGTATGTGATTGTTATCTCCCATCTGTTCAAAATATTTGAATATGCACATCCACAAGGGCCAGGAAGCAGATGCAGAACCATTGGACAGATGGTTGTAACTGTGTACACACTAACATTTGGGATAACATTGGACATCATTGGCAGTAAAATTAGAATGTTCTAAATACCCTACTATGCAGCAATTAGGCAAGATTGCTGAAGCATACACATTAAGACGATACACTCCTTTATTGTGTTATCTGCATGATAATCAAGTGAAATAGATGTAGAGCGTACTCAGCTTTACTCTCAAACTCTGGATCAGTCCCTATATCAAAGCACAATGTAATTCTGATAGTGCTTTATTCCCAACTAAACAAATTATGGAAAAATAAAGGATAAAGAATAACCAATTGAACAATCTGTAGGGCTTTTGTTGCTTTTGTAATGACATTTTGATCAACATTAATGCGAATATGAATGACAGCTGGGTCAGTAAAGATGGAGATAAATTAAGATATGTAGGCCAGACTGCACTTTTTATTTGGCCATGCTTCATGTAATTATCTCAGCAGATCAGAGCCAGTAAATTATTATATGAATTTTGGTTTTCTTGCTTCTGTCTAGTTAAAATTCAGTATAATTATAAAAAATGGAGATAAAACTCATTAGTGATAATCCAACTAGTGGAACTTTAAGACTTCTGTGCTTTTTCCCTCCTAATATAGCTTTTCAAAAGTCATTTTCTGAAGTATGTACTGTATGAGCAAGATTTTACAACCAGAATCTAGTCATGCATTTTATTACCAAAATAATGACATTAGACCGGATACAGAATTAATATGTGTAAGTATTCAGTGCAATTGTGCTGCACATGCACAGGCGGTTGTGCACTGAAACGCATTCTCCAACAATAAACCATTCTGACAGGCGTGATGACCTACCATGCATATGAGGTCTATATATGTGTGTATATATATATTACAAAGGAGTCCCTTATGCACAGGGACTTGTAGTAGGTTTCTGGGTACATGCAAGCGGAGTGTAAGGGGAGTATACTTCTCTCACAGGCATGAACTTTGGGACTGCAGGCATGTCCATTCCATACGACAGCAGCTACAGGCACTATGCGTGCTTAGATCTGGATCCGATCTATTGTTTGCACTTTAAATAGATTTAGTACAACTTATAATTGCAGACATAAATGATCTCTTTAAAAAAGCACACACACAGAACAATTGGATTTGGATAATATTACATTTGCATTTAAGAATTTAAATCTTTTTATTGAAAATAAATCAAAATCTGTTAAAATTATACAGTTTTGAAAACAAAAATGAGTAAAAAAAAAAAACCACCTGTAACAGCCTACTAAAGATGCATATGTCTGTGGAGCAAAATGTATCAAATTGTGGATGATATTCAGAATTGTATAATTATGTGTACATTTTACATAATGGTAATATGGCTCACTAATTAAGAATTATTGTAGCCTAATTATTCATCAGTTATGCACTAATCTATAGGTTTCATTTCTTTTTTCAATGAAAATACTTCTATTTCAACCCTTTTGCTCTACAAGCGATTGTTGGATGGAAAACACTGTGCTTTTTCTGTTTAATTTAATTTATCTGGATGAAATTTTATGAAGTGGAAATGATTCGTTTTTAAATTAAGCTTATTCTCTATAACAGTTTTTTTCTTTTTTTTATCTTTTTTAGTTAATTGGTTTCTGACATTCAGTCTACTTTGCTAATAAGGTTTCTATGGTTTAGTATTGCTACCAAATCTATTTCCGGGCTCTGTTCAATTGAGGAATGTGTGTTTGTTGCTATGGTGCATATGGCACCTACCACTTGGTGTGGTTGGTCATTTTAAATAGTGGGAGGGTTAAGAGAGGTAAGCCACAGCTGTACATTCCATGACTATGTCTCTTTATTGTACAAACATGTCCATTGTCCTAACCCTTGTACTGCTAATGCTGTGACGTATAGGAAACTGGTTTTGGTCTCTTTAGTCACACTTTAATAATATGTAGGTCAAGACAATATGAAATATTTTTTGTTCTTTCATCATTTCTATTCACACCTAACATTGTTTCAGTAAGGAAACTGTACAAGAGTGTCCCAATCTGCACAGTTATGTGTATTTAGTGTGTTAACGAGCACAGTTAATTAATCCTTCTGGTGTCACATAAGTCAAGTCTGAAGATTTGCATATTTCCCTGAGACCCAAAGAAGCTACTTCTGAGATAGTTGCAAAAACAAGAGTACATATGTTCCTGGCCAAACCATGACGTAATGGCAGTTTAAAATTAATTAGCATTTAAAATATTTTGCATGCAAGGAATAATTAACTGTTTTGATGGAGTGTGGGCCCCCTTTGTCAACAGCCCTATTTTGATAGGACTGTTCTTTCCCAGCCAGTTCGGAACTGGCTGAGAAAACAATTGCTTCTGCCTTGAAGAGGCATAGCAATCGATCCTTGGAGCACCGAAGATGGTGCTCCGAAAGGTAAGTAATGATTCTACCCCCAACCCGCTCCCTAATCCTTACCCTAATGCTCCCCTTGTATTACCCTAACCCTCCCTTCCCCACAGCCTAACCCTAAGAGTCCCTTCACCGCAGCCTGCCCCTTACCCTTCCTTCCCTGCAGCCTGACCCTAACCCCCCCTTCCCTGCAGCCTGATTCTAACCCAAACCCTCCCCTTCCATGGCCCTAACCCTAACCCTCCCTTCCCCAGAACCTAACCCTAACCCTACCCCTAAGCCTAAAAGTCCCTGGTGAGGTTACTTACCTCTCCAGTGGTCTGGCAGGTGGCACTTCCGATAAGGAATGAGTGAGTATGCCGATCGCATACTCACCCATGCATAAAAAATAAAATAAAAATGAATGTCATTTGAAATAGAGACAGCCGAAAAGGAACTTTCGTCTGTCTCTACTTTGCAATGACAGCCTTCGGTGAGGGGACTACCACCGTTTTTGATGTAGCACAGAAATATTAAACAGCTTTTTTAAAATCTATAACTTTGTTCTCTCTCTTCTAACTTTGTTGGCAAAATCTAAGTTTGCCTCCCTTGTATTGCAGCATGATTTTGCAAATATAAAGTGGGTAAATATAAAGTTTCTTTCAAACATTGAACAAGTCTCCCACTATTTAATTGTGTACAAGTTGCAGGTCACCATTAAGATCACTATTCAAGACAACCAGAGGAGAATTCTTCATAACCAGCTGAAGGTACAGGAGTGGATAAAGCCAAAGATTACAGAGAGTTAAACATAGACATAAGTGGAATAACTACAATGAGTGCAGAGGGAGCAGATGCTCCAATCACTATTTTTATGATGAATACCGTCCTCTCCAACAGATCTGTGGTCACTTCGGCCCATGTATATGCAAATGTTACTTACCCTTTGTGCTGTCAGTAATGGTAAATTAGGGGATAAGTGTCGCTCTTTAAAATAGTTTAATTTTTTATGTAAATGCTTTTCTATTTATGTCATTTGTCATGAACAGTGACTTCTTGAGCATAGCATAAACATTTCCACTATACATTAAAGTGGAATAATCTTGTGTCAGGATGATTGGGAAAGCTTTATAATGTAACTTAGGGGTCTATTTACAAAGTTCATTTTCATGTGATAATGCCCATTTTCACATGAAAATGGGCATTATCACATGAAAATGGGCATTATCACATGAAAATGAACTGTTTCTTATTTACAGACAATAGATCACCATGGAAAATAGTGGTTTCCATGGCGATCCATGTTACTATCGGGGGTCTCCGCTGGCCCGTTCATTTCAGAGCGGACCGGCGCTTCCTTATATTTACAAAGCCTTGGAGCGGAGTTTTACACTCTGCTCCAGTTGTAAAACTAATGCCAGCTCAGGCTGGCGTTAGGGGGTATTTCTCCAGTGATGTTCCCATATGCCCCTCTTTTCCTCCCCCTAATAGCTTTTATTAGGGGGAGGAAAAGGGGGGCATGTATGGGGACACTGCTGGAATACAGCTATGTGTTAAAATGTAAAAAAAAAAAAAGTTAATTATATTTTTATGTAAAAATTTAATAAATACATCTAAAATATATAAAACTATAAAAAAAATAGCAAAACTTACCCGTCCGGGAGAAGCGTTGAACTCAGTCCAGATATGAATACACTGTGCATGCGCAGTGTTTTTTCATATCTGGACCTGAAATTTTCTAAGTCAGGAAACAGAGTCTCTGCCCATGCGCATACTTCGTATGAATGAAATGTCCTGCGATGAGCAGAGACATCATCCCGGGACCTCGCAGGTAGGGTGAGTAATAGTAAATTTAATGAACGATGCTGTCAGGCTCGCTGCGAAGATATGAGAGCCTGGATCAGCATCGTTCATTAAAAAATGTAATCATAAGTAAACAGACCCCTTAGTGCTAGACCATTATGGACCTGATTCTCACATAAGAGTGAGTTAGGTGTGGGCAGATGCCCCAACCCGTCCCCTGTTTTTAGGTACCTTATGGCACTTACAAGTGCCATAGGGCTACCTTATCTGTCAGTACAATGTCCGACATTGCACCCCCCCCTGCGCCATCCCCAGCTAATCTAAATACCTACCCCCTCCCTCTTCTTCCTAAAAATGCCCCAAAGGCATAAAGCCGCCTTTATGGACTTAAATCCCTCCGCACCTACACTATCTACATACCGATCTGATATGTAGATAGCGTAAATGACCCACTATGCATGCGCAGTAGGTCATTTCGGGCAAATACGCACTTAAGAAGCAGAAGCTTCTTAATTGTGAATCAGATCCTATGTTCCTGCAAGCAAAAGACTACATAATGCTGGTGGAGCCATTCATAGGTTCAAACTCAAACGCAAAACAAAAATGCGTTCTGCGTTTGGAAGAACCCTATGCAAGGAATGGAAGGCTTTAATAACGATCCAAATGCAAGAGGAAGTGTGGTTCTGGATCTTTATGCAAGCGCAAGGTTAGTTCACGGTTATGTATTATGAAAATGTTGGTCTTTAAAACCCACTTGCCTTATCTGATTTACTTAGGTGGTCAATACAAAGAATATGTAACATTTACATACTTTTAATGATGCGGTTGCAAAGTTAAATGTTACTGAATGGTCTCCTTTAGTTGTGGAGTCTCGGTCACCAGCAACTTTCTGCACTTAGTCATTCTCTGTGACTGGTGCAAATGTTTGGCCACAAATGTTGCGTACTGACACTATCGTGGTGTATATTGACTTTGTTAGTCTACCCTTTCCCTCACCCATAACACCTCTCTGAATGCAGGTGGTCGCAGCAGTGAGTTGTGTTCTGGTATAAATGGCCTCTGCTATTCTCGGCAGAGATACAATAAAATCTCTGGCATACATTTCACTCTATATCAGGCTCTAAATATTTTATTTCACAGTCAATTTCTTGAGAATGTCTCAAAACATTTTAAAACTAGCATAAAAACAGGGACTATGACTTGTATATATCAACATTAAACTCATTGCCATAGGCACCTATATAAGACAGCTGAGAATCCATCACAGTTTACAAATAATCAGATATGTTTGATTTGGTCAAGAGACAAGTTGCCATTCATGAAACTAGTAGAGGAAAGCCAGGAACCATTGTTAACCTGTACTGTAAATCAGGTTACTGAGGAAAACATAAATCAGTGGCTCTCATATGATCTAATAAAATACCACATTGGTAGGATTTTGAATGCTGCTGATGAGGAAAACAACATATACTGTACTACATCATAGATCTGTTGCTCTTATATAATCATTGTAGAGCTGCTGTAAAGTTTTCCCCTAGGCCTTGCTACATTTACCAGGAAAAGGGCTGCTGCACAAGATAGGCTGAAATATTTTCTTTACCTTGGATATTTTTAGACATACTTATCTATGAAATACACTGGCAACATGATGCAGCCTGGTGCCTTCTTATATCTCAGTCACTCTTTTCTTTAGTCAGCATGCTTACTGACAAAGGGCCGTATTCACAGATTCGTTTTTGCGCAGAGTTCTGTGTATTTTTAGGATTGGAGTAACTGCGCATGCGTAGTAACTTTATTTACGCTATTTCCATTGAATTTACACACGGACGTCCATTAGGCACATATGTGTGAATCGCACTTGGGGACATACGTGTGGAGGGGCTTGGTTGAAATCCGTACAGACAAAGTTACGTGAAAGTGGGTGGGGGGAGGCATTTAAATTACCATTTGAGGGCGCAATTACATACATACATGAAACACATGGCCATGCTGTGCCTTCTAGTACTATCTGCAACAGCATGATAAGGGTTAATAGCATGCTGCGCTTGTCATTTTTCCTACGAAAAACACGTCAATGATGTTGACATGTGTTTGTCAGCTAAAGTGTGTGTCCCTTTCAATGAAATCGCCACACACAGAAGGCGATTTTTTTGGCAGTGATTTCAGGACGAACTTGAGGTGATTGTGTCAAAACGCCTTTAGTAAATTCTGCGATTGCTATCTCTTACATTGTAAAAACCGAGACTGCGATGTTTCAACAATGTTGGTCGTGTCGATTTTGGAAAAGCCCAAAGTCCCATGACTTTAGCTTTAGTGAATGCAGCGATGACAAATTCGGAGCTTAAGTCCCAACTTTAGTAAATGAGGCCCTAAGAGACTGCATAGTCGCGTATTGCTGCACATTTTGCAAAGAGATTTTTTTTATATGGATTATAGTTTTTAAGAATAATGTTAAAAAGAAAGAAAGAAAATTGAATTCTCTCATGTTATGTTTCAATTATTTATTATAATTAAACAACACATTTTACCAATTTAAATTATATTTAT
>WWET01000636.1:69221-85761 GCA_011038615.1 Limnodynastes dumerilii | reverse complement strand
TATATATCTATTCTGTATTTTCATATATTTGATTCTACTTTTATTTCCCTAGTGCTCCCTTGCAAGCTTTTCCTGGAAAAGATGACAATTCTTCCTAAACTTTTCTACAAGCTCATCCAATCCATATCTTACATTTTTTTCCAGCTCCTTAGCCATGACTTCAGTTGGAGAAATTAGCATCATCAGTGTAATAAGGCCATATTAGCCCTTAAGGCCAAAAGAGAGACATCAGCTTCCATGCTTAAAAACTTACTCTGACCTCTTAAGTCGTATAATAAACTAAATTAGACAGACCAAAGATAAACTTTGGGTTGAGGTGAAGAACCACTTCATTTCATGTAATTTTCTTTATAAGATGCTGACCAACTACATTATAAACCCTGACCACTCATTTATGCAGGCATGGAATAAGGAACTGCCAGCTCCTCTCACAGAAGCTGACTGGAGACCATACACCATATGCCTTTCTGGGGTTGAGACTCGCTATAATCCATAATTGGTGGGAGTTCATCAGTCAGTGAGTGGGTTAACACAATAGACTTGTAAATGTCTATGGATGAGATTATTCTTTCAGTGACAAATAAATGTCATCATAAGCAAACATGAGGATACAATATCTATGCATCTGTGTGATGATACAGCTAACTACTCCCATGGCACAATGCCTGATAGCCAGGGCCTACTTCTACTAAGCAGAAAATGGCGGTAGTGCAAAAGCCTATTGTAATGCCAAAGCACTCCCATTTGTGACTGCAACCCAGCCATTCTATCAGAAGGTGTCAATCCTCTGAGGTCTGAATGGGCCGGACTTAACAATGCCTTCTGAGTACGGATGCATGTGAATCCGTAGTACAGAATATTGGTCGCAATTTGATCTGACCGCTTGGAAAATAGGGGGCATTCAGATCTTAGAATCCAGTTCTATATTATTAGAACATTTGAATTGTTAATTAAGTGTTCACACAAAGCATAACCACCGTTGTCATTATACATAACACTGAACTATCCTGTACTTGCGTTTGGATTGCTGGGAAAAGGGAACAATCCTCCTAATGGGCCCGATCCAGAGCTACCTTTTCATTATGTTTCCTAGCGCAGTGTATTTACTATACACTCCCCTCGCCCATATGTAGTTTAGCCGCATTACGCTTTCCAAACCCTACCTTAACTTTTCCAAGCGGAACTCCTGTCGGCCATAATGGCTGCACTTCCATACTGTACGATTTAAATGCCTCACCCCACCTCCGAAGCGTAATTATGGGTGTCGTATGGCTGGCACGCCCCTTGGTTCGTAGTTACGCTGTTGATAGTAGTCTGGCACATACGTTCAGCGTTACGTGTCGTAACATCTGCCGCACACATGCGCAGTACATGCAAAATTTTTACGTCTCCGGCCAGCATAAATATGCTAGCGTGCTTAGTTCTGGATCTACCTCAATGTTTTTGTATTATGTTTGATTGTTATGGACCGTATTCAGACTTAATAATGTTATCCAACTTATGCATACTGGGGTAGATCCAGACCTAAGTACTTAGCGATTTTACGCTAGCCTCTGATGTAAAATCGCCTATTTGTATTTACTGCGCATGCGCATGGCAGATGTTACGCCACGTAACTCTGAACATATGTACCATTAGCGTAACTACGAACGAAGTGGCAGGGGGGCTTCCATACAACACCCGTAGTTACATTTCGTAGGTCGTAGGGAGGCATTTAAATCGTACAGTATGGGCCGGGTTAGGCCATTACGTACGTGAATCCATTACGTACGTCAGTACTTACGCTTTGAAAAGTTAGGGTTTGTGAAGCGCATTAAAACTACGTTAGTGTAAATACGCTACGCGATGAAACGTAGCTATCACATAGGTCTGGATCTGACCCTCTGTGTGCATAAGCATCGGATCTCAGTGCATACAGAATTGATTTTGGAACGTGCACAACTCCATGTGACAGGCTGTGACAACACTCCGTACGCCTGAGAATATGCCATGAGGGTGGGGGAGACATTTAGTGTGCGCTGGGTTAGGCTCTTCTGCACATGCAAGCACTATGTCCGCACATGATACACGCGGAGAAGTTAAGGTAGGGCTATTGTCATAGAAGTCAGCTAAATTCTGTAAGTGAGAGGAAAGTGTCATGGGGGTGCACTAGCCACCCAGTCTGAATACAGTCCTATGTGTCCATGCACAACCTGTCATACTTGCATATCAATCTTGACTCGCAAGTGTGTTCCCATTGGATCTCTCGCAAACTCTCCTAATATATACATATGCAGGGGTGGAAATTGACTGGCTTAGGCCCCATAGGATGGGGGGGTGGGTGCAGACAAGCTGTCAAAGGCTGGCAATGTATTTATAAACAGTGCTCAGCACTCATACATGGAGTGTTTAGCACTGTCTTAAGAGTAAGTGCAGGAGGGGTGGCTTCCTGGGCCCTCCTCTCCTTCTGGCCCTGTAGCAACCAAGCCCACTGTGAGGAGATGCAATTGCAGAAGCGGCATTACATACTCCACAGTGGATGGATGACAGCAGCACAGAAACGTAAAACACTTCAGAGCAAATAATCACATCCAGCTGTTACAGTGACTCACTGGCAAGATCCTATCACAGGGCAAAGACACATGGTTGCAGAGTCTGTACTGAGCATTGCAGCACAGGCTTCTGTGTCTCTTCCGCAGGAGAAAAGAAAAGATGCCAACAGAAGGGAGTGAGGGAGAACCTAAAGAAAATGGTCTCATGAGTAGTCACTGATGCTACATCCCACAGTTGTTACATGGGGGGAGCAGGAATAGAAAAATAGGCGCCATAAATTTATACCCGGAATGATGGGAGCTCAGTAAAACAGATTAAATTCATAATTAAGGATATTAATCCCTTCTAATTCTAGGGTTTTTTATGCCCACAATAAAAGTCTAATATGGGCGCATATTGATACACATGAAGTCCTAATATAAGGGCATAACATCGTGCTCACCCCAAAATAAACTACTAAGATAGCATGGTGTGGCATCATGGCCGCCATTCGGGGGGGGTGGGGACAGCCAGGACTACTGTCCCAGACTCGCAGCTGATGGGTGCCCGCCATCATTACAGGGCCAGTGCGCAGGAAAGAGATTCCCTGCGCATTGACCAGATGGTAACGCAGGTCTGCGGGGTCCCGCCCATGTGACGTCACCAATGATGTCACATAGGGGGCAGGGCCTCACTGGTATGTCCTGGGCCCCACAAATTCTGAAGGCAGCCCTGTGTGGCATATTTTGCTCTATTGATCTATTTTTGCATTCAGACAACCCTTTCTTTGTCTCTTGTCCACCAACACATATCTAAATAACTATTCCAGAAATCATCCGTGAACACCATCAGCCTTTATACTATAACCTGCAATTCTGATGCCACCATATGAACTTTTATGACCCATTTCTACAGTCATTGCAGGATTATATATAATCCCAAGATCAGCCACTGTATTTTGTATGAACTTGACCTTGATTTTAATATTTCCTTCACTGTTATTAGATGTGTGTAACTTTTATGCTTAGATGAGTTTTTGATGTTTTGCTCAGTAAAAAAACATTTTCTGTCCTACAAACTTGTATTTCCATCTTCTTTTGTGAAGTGCTCAGGGCTGCCATCAGGGGGAACAGTTGGGACTACTGTCCCGAGCCCGCAGCTTATGGGGGCCCGCCTTCATTACAGTGCCAATGCGCAGGGAAGAATTTCCCTGTGCATCGGCCAGATGGTAATAATGGTTTGCAGGGCCCCGCCCATGTGACATCACCACTGGTGTATCCCGGGCACCCCAAATTCTGAAGGTGGCCCGGAAGCTCTGGCATCCATTTGTTATATTATTATTATTTTTATTATTATTATTTTTATTATTATTATTGGACCTGATTCACACTTAAGACCGCAATAGGTTCCTAAATATACACAACTAATAGCAATGAAACTCCCTCAGCACGCCCCCGGTTTTTAGGTTCTTATGTGACTTACGAGTGCCAAAGGGCTCCCTTAACTGTAGGTTTGCATTTGAATGTGTGGGGCGTCTACTTAGGAACTTAACTGCATAACCGCGCCTTCATTTGGTCATTTAAATGCTTCTCTCCACCCAAATCTGCTTATCTGCCGAGTTCATTATGCATGGAACGCCCATTTTTGTGTATGTTACTACGAACCTACAGATTTTAAGTTCGTAGGGCCTGATCCAGACCTACGCAGCGTAAGATCAGCTAAAAAGCCGATCTGCGCATGCGCGGAATACAAATATACAGGTCACATATAAGTTGTGGAATGTCAGCTCCCTGGGCTAAGTCACAATCTGTGGCAAGTGCAAATGTTTTGACATAAACAGTGCTTTTTCTAGGCTGCAACCAGTTCGGGATCGGGTGTAATTGCTTGGTCAGTACCTTACTGTACATTGACTATGTGTCTCCTCCTCTTCCACCCCCTTCAGAAAACACGGTTCCGCTGCTCGAGTTGCAGTCAGATCTGACAATTGTGTGCTCCGGTTCTGAGCATGCGCAATGGAAAATCACGGTTGGATATGCTGTGCTATCTGGTGTACGTTCACCATTGGGCTCAGGCCCAATGTGTCTATATCCATGGCTCAAGATATGCAAGTGCTTCCACTTGAGCTGAAGCATGCAAAGTTATAAGATCAGTTCATATTATTTATGTCTATAAATTTGCATAATTCAGTCATTACCTAAGTCTACCAAGCAAACATTGTGCAACTTATCCATTTTTACCTTGATTGTTCTTAGGAGAATCAACTGGAAAAATATAACACAATATAACAAAATGGGAAAGGAAAAGACTGTATAAAAGCTGCTACACTGTTTACTTGACTTAAAAACAAAGAACTTTACCGCAGGCAACAGCTGTCAAACTGTGTCGTTTTCCATATTTACAAACACCAACACTTTCTATGGTTTGACATGTTGTTTCAAAACTTTTTCTTTGAAAGAAGAAAATAATGTTCTTATGGTTTAAAGAGTAGAAGTAAAGGCATAATAATAGCAATTCTTTAAGAATATACTAGCAAGCGCACTGAAAGGTATTTGTCAGCTGGCTTAAGAAATTTCTGATGGTGTACAAGATAGACTTCACTCTTCTTTCTCTTTGTGGCTGTTCACTGGTATCCTGGGTATTTTGTATAAACATAGATATTGTGAACTCGGTTCAGTGACAAACATGGTTTTGTATGCTTTGTGTTTCATAAATTGCACAAAAAGAAAGATGTTTGACCAATTTGTGGCTTAACTGTCCTTTATCCACGAACCCAACATATTTTCTATATCCCCTTTGGCTATCTCTATCTAACCATGTAAGTAAACTTAAACAATGTAAGTAGCATTATCATAATAATATTGGGCCGGATCCAGAACTACGTCCGTCTTCCATAGACGGACGTAGTTCAATAAACAGTAGCTACTGCGCATGCGTAGTAGCTATTGTACGTAATCTGCGTATCGTTTTGATACGTAGATTGCGTATATGCGGTCTTTTAGACCTGCTTTTGTGTTTTGCACATGCGCTAGCCAATAGCATGACCCACACTGCTGACAAATAACACTTCTGACTGCTTTCAGAAGGGGGTTGTGCTGACTAGGTTGCAGAATTTGGCGTTACAATATCCAGTGTAGCCTCTTTAAAACACTATAGCTGCAGACCAACGTATGACAGTGAATTTCCATAAGCCATTTGCGTAAATTCACTGTCAGGGAACAGGTGTTCCCCTAGCGTAAGAAGTACAACAGTACTTACGGGGAAGGGGCAGACTGTTCCCTTACGAAGGCTCATTCCCTGCCATATAGGCGGGGATAGCCATTTAAATGAAGGCTACGGAGAGGGGAAAGCCCGTCACAACTAAGTCTGTGTTAGGCCGCAGACCTAGTAGAAATATTTAAGGTAGGAATCTAGACACAAGTGTCCAGATCTAGGACACTTGTGTCTGCAGGGGGGGCGTTCACTCCCTAATTGTACTTACGGACCCTCGCACGCACGCAATGTGTGCGTGGGTCTGTATCTGCCCTATGTACTGTTCAAGACTTCCTGATATAGGATATAGTCTTGGAAGTCCGTACGTGTGATAGGAATGGTTAGCAGTGTGAATCTAAAGATACATGAATAAATTGGTTCTCTGAAGGTAGGTCCCCACTCATCCTGTGTTCAGAATTCCAAATGTTAAAAAAACGGAATCTTTAGGTCTGGTTCTGTGTCATGAGTGATGACCTGGTAACTAAATGGTAGCTATTCTATTTAATTGGCTATTTTATGCTAAAATGGCAAGTTACTCTAAACAACATTTATACATAGCGTATAAACCCAGCTAAGAGGTCCAGCAACCTAAAAGTTTCTGTCCAATTTTATTTCAGTGTTAATTCTAATCTTACATTTAACACCTTTAGGCTGTAGTTAATGAAGACACCCAAGGGAATGTGAGTCAGCTACAAGCAGAGGTGAAGAAACTAAAGGAACAGCTTTCTCAGCTTCTTTCCGGACAGATGCCACAGGATATTTCTATTGCCAGAGGTGAGCTGAAAAATCAAAAGCATTTCCTATTGCCTGCTTAACTCCTTCACCTTCACACAGTGCATGGCATGATAATGATGGCTTCTAGCTGTCACTACATAAATAATTTGTCACATCTGTAAATGTCAGAATCCTGGGAACTGACATTTTTATTTGACTTTTTAATTAAGTATTTTTTTTTTTTTTGTTGAAACCTAGTCATAGCCTCAAACTAAAACTTTTTTTGGGCTTTGTGAGATGAAGTGTTCCTATATGATTGCTAGCTTACGCTAAATGACAGTCTTGCTCTGTGATTGGAATGCCTTACTGCAGATGTGTCAAATTTGCGGCCCAAAACGCATATTTTTTGCAGCCTCTTATTACTATTTGGACCCAGTAGACCACTGGATTTAATGCAGGGCTGGAGCGATGCCCCACTGGTGGTGATTGTGGCTGCAAGGGGGCTCCTGCTATCAGCCACTACAGAAGTTACACAGAACAGCTGATCACAAACCCCTTTCACCTGTCCTATATAACTGCTGCAGTGGCTGATAGCAGAAACCAGATTGCTTTATGCAAATGATGCTGACATGACATTAGGTCACACAAGATGGTGGTTGCTCAAATCCATTTATAAGTTAAGCTAAAGCAGGTGCTAGGAAGGTATGGGGAAATGTCACCCCAGCACATTTGTATTAACCAGTAACTATCCATGACATTCTACCTTTAAAATAAAACAGAGATTTGTTACATAAATTTGCAAATATATGATAAGCCCCCAGCCACTTACAAAGCTTCTCTGTTTTGGTGGTCCTAACTCTAAAACTGTCCAAGCTTTGGGTCATATATCATGTATTTGTAAATAGCCATTCTGGAATAGCACCCTCTCTCAGCTGCTCCCCAGCAGAGGTACAAAATACTGTTTCAGAGCTTCCATCAGTTACTATGGTAACTGATGGCTTATTGAATATGGTGGATACCTTTGGGACATACTCAGGCCTTAAGATGAATTGGACAAAATCTCATATGTTTCCGTTGGGCTGTCTAGATCCTTCCAGATCTCCACCAAAGTGCCCGTTACAATGGACCACAAAATGTAAGTATTTAGGGATTTGGGTCTCTTATAGGGCCAAGGACTTTGTTCCGCTCAATTTTCTTCCTATAGACACCTTTTTAAAAATAAATGTCATGTTTGGCAAAAACTCCCCTGACAGTTACTGGAAGAATTAATTTGGTTAAAATGATTTTTCAGCCTAAATATCTATACGTTAAAACCCCCCCCAGTCTATATCCCTTGTAAAGTGTTTGCTACTCTTAATGGCCTGTTATCATCGTTTATATGGGCTGGGTGTAAACCCAAGCTCAAAGTTGCAACTCTATGCCAGGCCAAATCGGGAGGGGGTCTTGCCCTACCAAACTTCAGGAATTATCTGGCCTCCCAGCTTGTACACCTTATCCCGTGGGTCAACGAAACAGGTCCGCTGGGTATAATTAAAACCATGGTGTATAGGTCATTTCCCAACCTGTCTCCCTTACAAACCTTATTGGTGGGCAGAGTAGGCAGATCTGCTTGTCCTATACTCAGGCAGGCCATGGAGGTATGGAGACAGTCTGGGCAGCTGTTGAGTGAAGGTACAGACCCAGAAGTTCCATTGTGGTGCAATAGGAATTACCCTGGAATACTAGGCCTCCAAGCACACAATCTCTGGTCACATACACAAAGATGATAGGTCAATTGTATTCAAATGGAGTTCTGAGGACATTTTGTCCAGTTAAGGGAGGAGTTTGAATTCCCTGCATCCAACTTCTTTGCATACTTGCAGCTCAGGCGAGCCTTGGCATCCCAATTTAGAAATGAAGTCCCTGCTATAAAAGACTACCAATAAACTGTTGCTAAAGCACTTGGGCCAACACAAGGCCGTTTCCTATATATATAGTGCACTTAACAGTGCAGACGCAACCAATACTTTGGCTGAGTTGCTCCTTTAATGGTCAGTTGATATTGGATCAATAGACGATGAGGTTTGGAATCACATGGTTGAATGCATCAGGGGGGACCATGCTTGCTTGTGCTTTCAACAAGTGCATTTTTATATCCTGTATAGAGTTTATTTTACACCTCTGAGCATGCATAAAAGAAATGCATTATTATATGAGGAAAGAACATTAATGGTCTCCTAAGCCTTGATCAATAAACAATACATAGACATTTTATTTTTTATATTTTTTTAAATATACCAGAAATACAACATTTCTCACTCGAATATACACAAAATCAAACTGTAACTTATTATGCACATTGACAAACTGCTGCATAATTTAATTAGGTACAGACAGAAGACAGAATTGCATTCAACACTTTACATATATTTATGTGGCCCAGCACACCTGCTTATTAAGAACTGAACATGTTTAAGGCAAAATCATATTACAGCTGTTGTACAATATTTTCTAAGTACCCTCTATATTCATATATGCTTAATACACCCCTTGTCTGTATATAAGTATGCACCCCTTGTAGAACCAGACAAAAGAAGTTGTGGTGGGAACAGAGTATATTCATACACGCTCCAGTCCTTGTAAAGTCATCTTCTATTAGTTTAAATGCAAATAAGACACCTGGGGACAGATTTACTAAGATGCGTGTTTGGAAAAGTGGAGATGTTGCCTATAGCAACCAATCAGATTCTAGCTCTAATTTTCTTTTTACATACTAGATAATGTCAGCTAAAAACTGATTGGTTGCTATGGGCAACATCTCAACTTTGCCAAATACGCAGCTTTGTAAATCTGGCCACATGTTTCTTTGATGGAAGTCCAGGTCAGAGTTTATGACTGTAGTTGAATTTCCAGTATCAGAATAAGAATGGAGATGTTGTTTGTTTTGTAAGAGGGAAACCGGTGGGAGTACCAGAAATTAGAGATGTTGACTAGAATATCAATCCATTCTCTACTGAAGTGAAGGGGCTGAGGTAGACTACAAGTTCTACAGTGTCTAGGTAGGTACACACAGGGATAAGTAGCAAAGCATTCCAAAAGCAAAGAAGGACCATACTGTATCTTATCTTTTTGTGGCAACGATAGATACCGGTAGATAGATAGATAGATAGATAGATAGATAGATAGATAGATAGACACACCAGTTGTGAAAAGAAAAGGGAATTACAGTATTTCTATGCACTTACATTTATATACATTTACTCATTTTAACACAATTACATACCTCCCAAGTGTCCTGATTCCAGCGGGACAGTCAGGCGACTGTCCTGCCCACTTAACAACTATTCCCGAGAGATCAGACTCAGAGATCAGAGTTTTTTGCTTTTTTTGCAAAGCCCCTGCCGCGCTATGTATGCGGCAGGGCTTTACACCGCACAGTACAGGTAATACAGGGCTCCTACGGGAGCCCTGTAGTACCAAACCTGTTACTGTGAATGGCAGTGACCTATGCGCTGCTGCCATTCTAGAAACAGATTTGGTCCTACAGGGCTCCCGTAGGAGCCCTGTATTAACTGTACCACACCATGTGACCGCAGCAGACTGGACCAGGGAGTGTCAGTGAGGGGAGGCAGCGCCGCAGAAGAAGGAAAAAATCATCAATGGTAAGTAACAAAAGAGGCTGAACATAAGGGGCAGACAATGGAGGCTGAACATAAGGGGCAGACATGGAGGCTGGACAAATAATATAGAGGCAGATATGGAAGCTGGACATAATAATAAGGGGCAGACATGGAGGTAGGACAAATAAAGGGGCAGATATGGAGGCTGGACATATGAATCCTGGACAAATAATAAGGGGCAGACATATGGATGGCAGGCCAAATAATAAGAGGCAGACATATAGATGGTTGTTAAATAAAAGGGGCAGGCACTAGATCCGCTGGTCTGGGCGATGCAAGACACACCCACTTTCCCAGACATGCCCACTGGGTGGTACAAGACACACCCCCTCTACCAGGCCACAAAATTTTGTCCCTCTTTCGAATTCTCAAATGTTGGGAGGTATGCAATTATAAATATGGGCTTTCACACTTTAATGTGGGGTTTTCACATTTTTAACTTAAGACAGAAATGTGGTTGCCATGACAACAATGTTATAGTATGATGAATTTCTTTTAGAAGCAAACACAATGCTTCTATTATTAAGTCTGAATCTTCTGAATAATTTGGTTTGTAATTTTCATATGTGGTATAATGTGTATTTACTTTAATCACTGTTCTTTTGGTGCAATGAGAACTGACTAGGAAGCCCCAATGTCAAGATGTCAAGACAATAATGTCATGCTGGTTATATGTCTGCCACGGAAATGCTAATGTAAGTTTCTGCCGTGTTATGTGATTTGGTTGCCATGGACAAATCCAGACTTTAGATTCTGATGAGGTTATAGCTGCAAGCTAGGTTTAAAGCCAGGGATAAAAATGCAAAGGCAAGGGAGAAGGGGTTAGGGCAGGTCCCTAGTGCTGATGTGCAAAAATAAGGCAGGAGAGCTGAAGGCAAATGTAACAGGTGGAAGTAAATAAGAGGACTAAAAGGCCCTGCTTGTGAGAGCCTAACAACTAAAAGGGAGGTGCAGACTTAGGGGTCTATTTACAAAGTTCATTTTCATGTGATAATGCCCATTTTCATGTGAAAATGGGCATTATCACATGAAAATGAACTGTTTCTTCTTTACAGACAATAGATCGCCATGGAAAATAGTAGTTTCCATGGCGATCCATGTTACTATCAGCTGTTTCCGCCGGCCCGTTCATTTCAGAGCGGGCCGGCGCTTCCTTATATTTACAAAGCCTCGGAGCGGAGTTTTACACTCCGCTCCAGGCATAAAACTGAGCCTGAGCTGGCATTAGGGGGTATATCTCCATATGGATGTCCCCATATACCCCTATTTCCCTCCCCTAATAGCTGTTATTAGGGGGAGGAAAAGGGGGGCATGTATGGGGACACTGCTGGAATACAGCTATGTGTTAAAATGTTAAAAAAAAAAAAAAGTAAATTATATTTTTATGTAAAAATTAAATAAATACACCTAAAATATATAAAACTGTAAAATAAATGTGAAAAAATTGCTAAACTTACCTGTCCGAAGGAAGCGTCTGACTCAGTCCAGATATGAAGACACTGCGCATGTGCAGTGTTTTTTCATATCGACCTGAAATTTTCTTTAACTTTCTTTTATTGAAGCAGCCGACATACAGTAGTTAAACACTGGCATAAAACAAACAGTCTGCTACAGCATTTTTAGAGATTTTACAGCCGTATAGCATGAAAATAACATTGTAGAACAACATGTATGTATGAGGGGTGGGGGTAGGGGTAAAAGGTCACCAAACATTTAGTCCTAGGGGTGGATAAATCATTAGAGATATATTGGATGGAGAAGTCGGGAGCGTTAACAGCAGAGGGTTAATTTTTAAGTAGGCAGTAGGTTTACCCTCTACGGAGGGGGGTGGGTGGGTGATTGTAGAGCGAACCAGGGAGCCCACACCTTGTGATAGGCCTCCTCCGTTCACCGCAGATATGCAGTCATTCTCTCCATGCCTGTGACAAACCATATGTATGAAGTCAAGGTGCGGAGTAAGGGGGAGATGGCTGTTTCCAAGCTTTGGCGATGAGGCATTTGGCCGCAGCCAAGATGTGGGAAGCCAGTTTGCGAGAGGAGGTATCTGTGTCGAGAATAGGGTAGCATAATAGATAGATCCAAGGATTTTTAGGGGGTAAGCAGGGCAGGAGAGCTGCTAGAAATGTCTGAACCATGTCTCAGAACGGGGTTAAATTGGAGCAGGTCCACCACACGTGAAGGAACGATCCGATGTCTCCACATCGACGCCAGCACCGTGAGGAGGTTGAGGGGAAGATTGCAGCTAGGTGCTCAGTAGTAAGGTACCATCTGTAGTATATTTTATACGCATTTTCTTTAATTTTGGTGCAGATGGAAGATTTAGCAATATTTTGTCCTCCCAGGGTTCATCATCATAGGGGCAGGGGCCTAAGTCTCTTTCCCAGTTTCTTTCATGCTTATCCTGCAGGCCAATATGGGTCTCTAGTAGGATAGCATAGAGAGCGGATATCATCCCCTGGCAAAGGGGAGCGGTTAGACAGAGGTTCTCGAAAGTAGAAGGGGATGTGAGACAGGCTGTTGTACGTAGGCTTAGTAGATAGCGCCAAATTTGGAAGAAATGAAATGGGTTAGGGGTAAGGGTGGGGAATTTCTGTTGAAGGAAGTAGTGAGCCACTCATTTCCCTCTTTAAGATTATGAGTATATCGGATCCCAAGGTGTCTCCATGGGCGGGAGTAGGCTTTCGATTGTCCTGGAGGAAAGCTCGGGTTATCCCAGAGGGGTAATAAGGGAGAAGTAAAAGGGGGGGAAGCCAGATGGGGTCTGCACGTATCCTATATTGAGGTAGAGAATGTTGTTGTTGGTAGAGAGAGCATAGTAGGGAGGCGCTCAGCCCGTGGAATACCCCAGATGGAGAATAAGGATGACCCAAATAGGAGGATTCAATATCTACCCAGGCCAGTCTGCCAGGGGGGCATATGAGGCTACAATATGGCTCAGGTGGGAAGCCTGATAGTAGAGTTTAAGGTCAGGGACTCCCTGACCCCCCTGGTTAGTAGTTTTTTTGAGCAGTGCTAGTTGGGTACAGGGAGGGCGATGGTTCCATATAAATCTGACCAGAGAGCGTTGGATAGTTATGATCATGGTGTTGGGGACTTTCACAGGGAGGGTTTGACAGTAGTATAGGAGTTTAGGAAGTAAATTCATTTTTACTGCTATGATTCTGCCCAACCACAACAGCTACAAGTGTCTCCAGGAGTAAAGGTCAGTCTTAATCTTGTCTAAGAGAGCAGGATAATTGGCCTCATATAGTGAGTTATAGGTGTTTGTCAGGAATATGCCCAGGTAGCGCATCTTTGACCGTTGCCATTTAAGGTGGAAAGTGGAAGTTAGGTATTGGCTCTCTAGAGAAGAAGTATTTAATAAGAGCGCTTTGGATTTGGACATATAATGTATTTTATATCCTGATAACTGTCCATAGCACTGCAGGACAGCGAACAGGTTTGGTAAGGAGATTTGTGGGTTTGTTAGGGTGAGCAGGTCATCTGCAAAAAGGGAAATCTTGTAGTCCTGATGGTCAATCTGAATGGCAGTTATATCTGGTGATTGTTGTATGATTGCCGCCAGTGGTTCTATGGCCATAGCGAAGATTAGAGGGGAGAGGGGGCATTACCAATGTGGATCAGGGACGATGGGGATCCGTTTATCATTACCCTCGCTGAGGGGCAGGAGTAGAGTGACCGGACCCCATCTAGATAAGGGCTGCAAAGTCCAAATTTCTGCAGGACCTGATCTAGGAAATCCCATGAGAATCTATCAAATGCCTTCAAAGCGTCTAGGGATAAAATAACTGAAGAGACGCCTCTGGTTTTTGCTATATGAATTAAAGTCAGGGCTCGTTGAGTGTTGTCTCTGGCCTGCCTACCTGAGATAAAACCCACTTGATCATAGTGGATTGCATTTAGTCTAGTGGCTAAGATTTTGGCGTAGACTTTGATATCAATATTAAGCAGGGAAATTGGCCTATAACTTGCGCAGAGTTGGGAGTCTTTCCCTTCCTTGGGGATAATGGTGATCCTAGCCTCCAGCGTTTTAGGGGACCAGGGGACACCAGACAGGGCTGTATTGAACATGGAGTGGAGATGCGGCAGTAAGAGGGGAACAAAGCATTTATAATAGGCAGCAGAATAGCCATCAGGGCCAGAGGATTTTCCTAATTTTTGTAGTTTAATTGCTTCTGAAATCTCCTCCAATGAGATTTCATCGTTTAGGGAGGTTGCTTGTTCAGGGACTAGCGATGGGAGGTTGATATGTGTGAGGAAATCGTCTATTGAGGTGGGTCTAGGGCCAGATGTTGAATTAGTTTGCGGGGAGGGAAGGTTATAAAGATCCTTATCGTATTGCTGAAAAGAAGCGCAAATAGCTTGGGAGTCGTGTAAAAGGGAGCCAGCGGGCGATCTGATAGCCAAAATGTTACGAGCTGATATTTTGGAGCGGAGTTTAGATGCTAGTAACCTGTCCGCTCATAATAGGATTGGTTCAGCCATCTCAGTTTGTTGGCAGCTTGAGCAGTAAGGAGAAGGTTAAGTTCATCTCTGAGTCGAGAAGGATCGAGTTTTGGGAGGTTTTGTGCAATGACTGCTGCGAGAGCATCCGTGACATGAGATATTTTAGTTAAATGTTTGCATTTATTTTTGGCTGCAATGGCGATAAGATGGCCTTTGTGAACATTCCATAGGGTCATAGGTGAGGTGGTTGAGAGGGAATTAAGCAGAAAGTATTCCTCTAAGGAGGCGCTAAGGTTAGAAAAGAGGGTTGGGTCACGCAGGATTGAATCATTGATGTGGAAAAGTGGAGGGGCGGGGACATGGGGTTGGCAAGGTCAGCTGTTACAAGGGCATGGTCAGACCAGGTGCGGGGGAAAATATGAGCGTTAGTGAGTTTGACAGTGAGATCGTGGCTGAGAAGGACCAGGTCAATGCGGGAGTAGTAGGAGTGGGAGTTGGAGAAGGAGTAGTCTCTAGCTAGGGGATCTCAAACCCTCCAGGAATCGTATAGGTGGTGGAGTTTCATGAAGTCATGGAGCGCCCTGCAACTGAGGGCATCCCTTGGGTAAGGGCGTGCTGCGTTGGATGATGATCTCTCCATGGAAGGGAGGTGTACGTAGTTGAAATCACCGACAACAATGAGTTCACCTGCCCGAACCTAAGACAAAAGCGTCCCCAGGCGGCGGGAAAAATTGAGGTTGACCAGTGTTAGGGGCATAGACGTTTACAAGCGTACAGGGAAGATTGTTGAGAAAAACCTATCAGGACTAAGTATCAGCCATTCATGTTGCGGTGGACCGCCTCTAGTTGGAAGGTGACATGTTTGGCAAATAAAATAGAAACTCCTCGCTTCTTCTGGCGGGTGTCACAGGCATGGAAAGTAAGTGGAAAGAGATGGGAGCGAAGTTCGGGATGGAGGCATTGTAGGAAAGACCTGAATTTTCGGGAAACAGAGTCTCTGCCCATTCGCAGGACTTCATTCATACTTCATATGAATGAAATGTCCTGCGATGAGCAGAGACATCATCGCGGGACCTCACTGCGAGGAGATGCGAGCCTGGATCAGCATTTTTCATAAAAAAATGAAATCATAAGTAAATAGACCCCTTACAGTATAGGACGTGCAAAGTGAGGAAAAGGGTGAGGGGGTTAGAAAACTAAGGGATTGATGAACAAGAGCAGGTAGAGTAAGAGATGGCAGAAGAATGAGAGTGAGGTTTACTATGACAATTGAAGAAGGTCCAAGGGCCAGATTTACTAAACTGCGGGTTTGGAAAAGTGTAGAGATTTCCCATAGCAACAAATCAGATTCTAGCTGACATTCTCTAGTATGTAATAGGAAACATCTCCACTTTTCCAAACCCGCAGCTTAGTAAATCTGGCCCCTAGTTGGCACTAGAATTGTTTCCACCAAGGTTAGTTAGGATAACAAAAATATGTGTGGGCTGTCCCATCCAGGAACAAACAGCCCTAATCCCAATAACACTAGTGCTTTTCCTGCAACTCCTGGTCTGTAGGTTGCAGGGTATTTATATGGGAAAAATACATTTAAACTGCCATTTTGTGATTGAGTAACTATAGGTGCCAGCATGTTCTAGTACCACAAAGAACAATGGTAATAAATGGGTCCATTTAATAGATAAATTAATAGGTTTAATAAAGGAAGATAATATGTACTTAATTTGATTAAAACTTCCAAGACCCCTCTTTTGTCCAAAATTATTATTCATACTAACAATATATTGTGACAGAGACAGCATATCTCCACATGAGAGTAATGTGGAGGATCCTAACCAGGTTTTAGAGCAGCAGCAGGGAAACTGGTGTGATCAGGGTTGGGCTAATCAGCAGCACCTGTGCTCTCCTGATATAATTGGTTATAATTGGGTTAGCATAGGGACCTCTGGAGCACTTGAAGAGCC
>WWET01000636.1:57368-69094 GCA_011038615.1 Limnodynastes dumerilii | reverse complement strand
TATATCATTGTTTAATTTTAATACATCATGCTTGGCATAAAAAAAAACCTTTGTTGGAGCACTGCACACAAGTCTAAATCATCGCTATATGCCCTTAAGGGAACCAACTGGGTTAGTGCTAGTTAGAAGATTGTTTAGCTGTGTCAGATTAAAAGATCAATAAAAAAGAAACTTTGACACATTTCTTCTGGGTCAGGTTTCTTCAGAAAGTTCAATTGGACTTTAATTTGACACAGCAAAACAATATACCTCTATTTTACTATACAAGTGATTACTTCAACCTCAAGCTCAAAACCTCATTGTTACATGCTACAACATGATGTAAAGAGCAAGTATACAAGCAACTTCTAACAGGGAGCCTTCCTGAGATTGCGGCTGTTATACACCGGGGGCATTTTTTGACGGAACAGCAGGATCATCCTTTAGAGCCAGCCACATTAAATGACACCCGATGGAAGGGTATTCATACATGTAGATTGTCAACATCATGAATTATTTTCCTATTTGTAGTGTTGGAACATTGTACAGAACACAATTAATAGTTCAATATAGCCGCCAAATAGCAGTAACATCATACGCATAATAGAGGAAAATCATTTGGGTAATAAACCTACCAAGTGGATTTGAACATTGTAATATTGAGGGTGTTTGGCTTGAGAGACCTATTTGTTGCTTGAGAAAACATATTTGGTCCAAATTTACCTCCAATATCTTGTGGATCAGAATCCAATTATCTTATAGAAAATTTATGAATGATAAATTATTAGGAGGATCTGATAAGTTCTACCATCATTTAATTCAACGGCTGGAAGTTCTATTTTTTTTTAAGGACACATTATAAGATACATAGGTGTAGATCCAGACCTAAGTGCTTGTTACATTTCATTGCGTAGCGTATTTACGCTAGCGCATAGTTCAAAGCGCAACTACTGATATATGTAAAGGCTTCGCATATGTAAGTGCCTAAGCACGCCCATACTGTACGATTTAAATGTCTCCCCCTGCCTTCGAAACGCAATTACGGGTGTCGTATGGATGTCACGACCCCTTCGTTCGTAGTGACGCTGTTGATACGAGGCTAGTACGTACGTTCAGAGTACGTGGCGTAACGCATGCGCAGTAAATACTAATGGACGATTTTACGTCAGCGACTAGCATAAAATCGCTCGCATACATAGTTTAGGATCTGGCCTATATCTCCAAAACTTACTTAACCTTATATTAAGACTATGTGTGATTCCGGACCACAATTATAAGAACATTAATAACTGAAAGCATATATGGAGATATCTTTTGGAAACTTCAAAGACTGAAAAATACAGTTCAGATACCTGTATCACTTTAATAGCAAATTGAGGTTGGACAAAGGGCCCTAATATATTGTTTATAACTGTGCATTGATATATTTTAAATATATATTGTAGTGCAGTTGCACTTTGATACACATTGTCATACTTGTTGCATATTTTATATGTGTATATGGATTGATTATGAACTTATATTATATTGTTTTAAATAAACCTCAGTGGGTACTACCCATAGCGCATCTTTTTTTGTTTAATTATACTGTCTGACTGATTTTCAGTATATTTTATATAATTATAGGATTATCAGTCCATAATAGGGTAAATGGCCTGATTATAGTACATAGGCACCTTTAGTTAGGACATGTTGAAGTTTATGTGAGTGATTGGAACTGTCTGGTAGATCTATTGGGAGCCTTGCGTCTTGACTAACAATGGCATTGCTTTATTGGTACTTCTGTATGGGAGTCATACACAGTTACATCTACTTTATCCATTGTAATCACATAACGCACAATACCACCACTACATATGTATTTACTGCATACCCTTAGGAATAAAAAAAAAAGAACTAAAATAAAAGGTAAAAAACCAAGCCGACCCTGGGGGTTCAGACCCACAACCAGCAGAAATGAAAAGACTTGTCGGCACGCAATGTCATTTACTGTGCTAGAGAAGGTATAATAAACCAGTTACAATGAAAAAGCTTGTTAATTTGGAGCGAGCCAAGTAGTTTTAAGAGCAGAAAATAGATTCTTAAGAAGAAAAAGGAAAAACCGGTTGTCAAAAAAAACAACTCTTGTATTGTGTTTGCAATGCAGTTTCCTAAAGAGGGAAAATTGTTACAATATAAGAAGAGAAATAATAAGACAATAAATAAATAAATAAATAAATACAAATATGAAATAAAGGGTTAAGGGCTGAAGGCTGAATGACAGTCCGTAGCTCACAGAACTAGAGTCATGTAAATTTTAGCAGGGTCATCAGAAACGGGTGGCCAAGGTAGTGATAATCCCACCTCCTATGTGGGAGGAGCAAAGGGGGACAGGTGCTGTTTTATATGTATCACTAGCTGTTGAACCGTACTGGCTCACAGTCATGTAAACATATCAGTATAACTGGCTGAACGCAGAGGATTAGTGAGGTTTGAGCCAGTGGAGCTTGTGCACTGGGCACTGGCAGTCCAAAGAGGTGCTTCAGAGCCTTGAATGTGGCAGGAACTTCCTGAATGCAGAGGTAAGGTGCAGAATGTGAAGATACTGGGGGGGCTGGAGACGCATGATGTGGGATACTAGGAGCTGGAACAAATGATGCAGGATACTGGGGGGATGGAGACAATGGGGCTGATCCAGAGCTACGACGTTACACTGAGCGTTTTAACGCTCAGCGTAACATCGCTGCTCTGCCCCGACACTCCCCCTTGTTGGAGTGAATTTACACTCCCTTACGCCGGCTGAAGGCTACCCTAACTTCAGCCGGCGTAAGGGAGTGTAAATACACTGGGACGGTGGCGTTAGTAAGATAACACCGTCCTCCCAGCCTAATTACCCTCCCTCCCCCCGCCTCCCTGAACTAACCTCAGCGTAGTAACGCTGGGGGACGCCCCCCTACTTGTGGTTGAATACACATGATGAGGAATACTGGGGAGCTGGAGACACATGATGGGGCATACTGGAAGATGGAGATAAATGATGGGAAATACTGGGGGCTGGAGACACATGATGGGGAACATTGGGAGCTGGTGAGACTGGGAGCTGAAATGACATGCACTTTCGCACTGATCTGCATTCGGACAGATGCAGATTTATGCAGAGAACCTAGGGTAGGGTTCTGGACACATATGTGTACATGAGAGGGGAGTGACAGGGGAGTTCACTAGCTTCTCACGTGAGGCTTTCAAACCTCTGTGAGGATGGAATACACATGAAGGTCTGGATCAGGTCCACTGTCATGGAAAAGATTTGATGATACCAAGGTATTTGCATAACTGACAGCATAAATTTACAGTAATGCAGACTCATCAGTGGGAAAATTATATGGTAATTTATTATATTTAAGTAGATAGACTATAAGGGGACTTCCAACTGAAGGTGCAGAAGGAGAATGGTTGAAGTGAATTGTGTTGAGAATGAGCTGTAGGGAACAAGGCGGAGAAGGTATTAAAGAGAACAATGAAGGGAACAAAGGAGAATAAACTGGAGAGAACCAAATTGAAAAGGCTTTAGAGGATAAGTATGGGAAGCTGGAGAACACAGTGGAAAGAGGGAGCTGGATAGAACGTGTAAAAAATATAGCTCCAGATTCAGAGACTGAAAATAAGAGAGGAAAGTTACTCCTGTGCAAAACTAAGTTGATTTCAGGGGGAGTCATATTTCATATGGTGCAAAAAGTATTATAGTTGAGCGGTGATGTGTCTCAGCCCAAGTCTAAATGCAGTGTAGAAGTAAAGCTGGTCACTACCTGTGTGCAATAAGCAGAAGCAAAGATATAACCTTGCATGCAAAGAATACAATTAACTTGATTCCCCCTAAAATCAACATGGTTTTGCCCAGGAGTAACTTTCCTCTCTTATTTTCCATCTCTGAATCTGGTCCATAGAGAGGAGCTGAATGTAAGAGTGTTGAAAAAGACTAGGGAGAGCAGGGGTGGGAAGGGACTGGAGAGAACGGGGTAAGATGGCTGAAGAGAAGAAGAGAAGAGGCTAAATAAGTGTAATATGAGACATATTAGGGACTGGAGAGAACGGGGTAAGATGGCTGGAGAGAAGAAGAACAAAGAAGAGAAGAGGCTAAATAAGTGTAATATCGCAATTATAAAATTGATTCTCTCCCCCCCGAAACCTGAAACTGGATTCAAAAGATGAGCCCTCCAATGCACTCGGTTTGTCAAAGCCTATTGTTGGGATTACAACCTGTGTCCTGAACCGAGTGTACCAGAGAGCTCAGCTTTTGATACCAGTTTCTGCTTCGAAAGCCAAGAACTGAAGTAACAGGGTCCAGCAAATAATACAGTGGTAGGGAGGGACAGATACAACCCGGAAGAGAGAAGCATGACTGTGAGGTCATTAGTGGGTATTTAAGGTAAGCTTGTTTGCTCCTGAGTTAGAGTGCTTGAGACCTTGGGCCTGATCCAGACCTACGCCCGCTGTCGCTAGGACGGCGGGCGTAAGCGTAAGATCGGCTGAAAAGCCGATCTGCGCATGTGCCGGGAAGATGTTGCCTGGCGTCGCTACGGCAACGCCCGATAGTGGATCAGGCGTCCTTAGCAGCGCCGTAGGGACGCTGGAGGGGACGTCCCCCAGCGTCCCTACGTTCAGGTTAGTGTAGGTGGGCGGGGGGAGATAGTTAAATGAGGGTGGGAGGGCGGAATAGGCGGCCATAAGCTCCTGTGCGAGCGTATGGACCCTTCCTTACGCCGGCTGAAGTTAGGGTAGCCTTCAGCCAGTGTAAGGAAGGGGCCATACGCCCGCACAGGGGGAGTGTCGGTCAAAATGAACGCCGATACGCTGTGCTTTAGTAAGCACAGCGCTTCGGCGTAGGTCTGGATCATATATAATATATGATACATTTTAATGTTTAATTAAAGTTTACATTTTATAAACTGCAACTTGCTTTATTTTGATTTATAAGTGTGCACAGCAAAAGTTCTAATTCACTCCTTGTGCTCCATACATGGAACTGGATCCAGATTTAATACTGTTGGGTGATTTACGCACGCAAGGTGCGTAAATCACCTGACTTAACTGCGCCCTCCAGATGCGCCCTCCAGATGTTACGCTAAGAAAATGGGCGGTGCTTCCCTTCCGCGGGGGGAAGCATGTAGAGTGTACAGTGTGGGAGGGGGCTCCCACACTGTAGCAGATCAGCGGTCGTACGGCCTGCTAATCCGCATGCCGCATTTAAGGCAGGCTTATGGCAGCGTAAGCACGACAGAGGGGAGTGACAGGGGGTGTGCACTCCCCTCTGTCTCGCGTAATTTCAGACCCCCGCGCACACGGAAAGCATGCGGGGTCTGAATCCGGTCCATGTTTTGTGTATATGTTTTGTGGTTTAACAATTATTGAACTAATCTTATCTGCACCTTCTCCTGACTAAACCTAATATCTATACTTATTTTATAGTTGGTGCAGCACAAAACTTTTCTATCTCTCTCTCTCTCATTTTATGCAGCCTGTGGCAGTGGCTACATAAGAAGAAAAACAAAGAAAATAAATAAAATATCATGAATTATTCAGAAGATATCTTGCATTGTTAATTGGGAAGAAACAGACATTTTTATTGCAACAAAATCTATACAAAAGTAAATCACTAAATAAGAACTCTTTAACATTCCTGTAGGATAATTTCCTCTAATGCAAATGCAGGGCCGTATTCACAGATGTGTGTGTATAAAGTATGCAAATATATGCACATACATGGCAAAAAACACCCATGACACTCCCCTCACACAGACAGGTTTTCAATGACTTACGCGTCCATAGGGCAACCTTAAGTCTATGTGTGAATTTTCCTTCCATACGTGCGTACATGACAAACTGTGCCCATATTAGTCCATTTAAATGCCTCTCCCACCCACTTTCACTAATCTACGCACGTACGGAAGACAACCACGCCCCTCCGTACATATGTCACTAAGTCCGATTTACAGATCCGGGAATAATGGACTTCCGTGCCTAAATTCTACGTAGCTTGCGTAAAAAAAGTTACTATGCATGTGCAGTTTAACCGTGCCTAAAAGTACGCACAGAAAAAGTAGCAAAAACGTATGTGAATCCGATCCGCAGTCACTACTGTCCATTGAGCAAGATGATTTTTAAAAACACACACACACAACACATCTTTACAGCCCTGAGCTGCAACATATAACATTCACATAACATATAACAATCAGTCAGAATTGTAGCTCCACATGAAAACTTCACACTCGGTCACAGCAGAATTATACAGTTCAGTTGAGCTGAAATGAGCATACACTATTTCTATATAATTAGTGTTAAGTGTTAAGTAACTCCCATACATTTTTCACTTATGAGCTCTCATGCTGCTAATCACAAAATTCATTTTCTGCATTGTGCAGAATGGTAAATGGTAAAACTCACAAATCTCAAGTTATCTTTAGTTATCCATATTCGCTTGATGGATTTTATTTTATAGTGTAACCATATACCTGTAAATTACAAAAATAAATAAAATATAAAAATGATTTTGTCTCAAATAATTTGATAATATGATAGCAACTAATATATCTGGAATGTACAGATACACATGTTTTGTCAGAAGCAAGCTTACTTAGGGATAAACATTAGATTTGCAGATTGTGTTGTGATTCATACAGATACCGCAATCTCACTTCTTTATCCCTAAAACACAAATACATCTTCCAGGGATTTTAAACCTTTAGTACTGTGCTTTAACTATTACTTTATCTGTAATAACACAGATTGAAGGGGAAAAACATTAGCAACAGCTATTCAGTCATATAATGCTGCTGGATTTGTTTTCCTATCTAATATAATCTGTGAAGGGGTTATTTGTTAAGTTATCGATTTTTCTCTTACAATGTTTTTATTTTGTATTTATAGCCAAGGGTATAAGCATAGGAAGAGAAGAGAGAGGTGGTGGTCTGCTTAGCAAAGGGTTGCCTGAAATAACTCTAGCCTCGCCCCCTGTAACCCACCTATTCCACCCCTTTACCCACTCTGTGACCCTTTTGCCATGTAACTGAGTCACACCAGAACAGATATATCATCCCTGTGTTGATGGTGTAATTCAAGGGCATGGAAGAGTAGTATAAGAAGGGAATCAGGGAAGAAGGGGCCTGATCCTCAGCTACGATGTTACACTGAGCGCTGTAGCGCTCAGCGTAACATCGGTGCTCTGGCCCGACACTCCCCCTGTGCGGGCGTATGGCCCCTTCTTTACGCCGGCTGAAGGCTACCCTAGCTTCGCCCGGCGTATGGAAGGGGCCATACGCTCGCACAGGAGCGTATGGCCTCTTAGCACGCCCCCCCAGCCTAGGTGGTGTATAATACTGGAGGACAGGAAGGTAGATGTGTAATGTAGGGGACTGGAGGTGGTGTATAATACTGGAGGACAGGAAGGTAGATGTGTAATGTAGGGGACTGGAGGTGGTGTATAATACTGGAGGACAGGAAGGTAGATGTGTAATGTAGGGGACTGGAGGTGGTGTATAATACTGGAGGACAGGGAGGGAGATGTGTAATGTAGGGGACTTGAGGTGGTGTATAATACTGGAGGATAGGAAGGTAGATGTGTAATGTAGGGGACTGCAGGTGGTGTATAATACTGGAGGACAGGAAGGTAGATGTGTAATGTAGGGGACTGGAGGTGGTGTATAATACTGGAGGACAGGAAGGTAGATGTGTAATGTAGGGGACTGGAGGTGGTGTATAATACTGGAGGACAGGAAGGTAGATGTGTAATGTAGGGGACTGGAGGTGGTGTATAATACTGGAGGACAGGGAGGGAGATGTGTAATGTAGGGGACTTGAGGTGGTGTATAATACTGGAGGATAGGAAGGTAGATGTGTAATGTAGGGGACTGCAGGTGGTGTATAATACTGGAGGACAGGAAGGTAGATGTGTAATGTAGGGGACTGGAGGTAGGAAGGTAGATGTGTAATGTAGGGGACTGGAGGTGGTGTATAATACTGGAGGACAGGAAGGTAAATGTTTAATGTAGGGGACTGGAGGTGGTGTATAATACTGGAGGACAGGGAGGGAGATGTGTAATGTAGGGGACTTGAGGTGGTGTATAATACTGGAGGATAGGAAGGTAGATGTGTAATGTAGGGGACTGGAGGTGGTGTATTATACTGGAGGACAGGGAGGCAGATGTGTAATGTAGGGGACTGGAGGTGGTGTATAATACTGGAGGACAGGAAGGTAGATGTGTAATGTAGGGGACTGGAGGTGGTGTATAATACTTAAGGACAGGAAGATAGATGTGTAATGTAGGGGACTGGAGGTGGTGTATAATACTGGAGGACAGGGAGGCAGATGTGTAATGTAGGGGACTGGAGGTGCTGTATAATACTGGAGGACAGGGAGGAAGATGTGTAATTAGGGGACTGGAGGTGGTGTATAATACTTGAGGACAGGAAGGTAGGTGTGTAATGAAAGAAAGGCGGGGAGTTATAATGCTATGGTATATTAGAGGTGGAGGAATGTGTAAGGGAAGGTATACAGAGAAATAGGTGTGTAGTGGAAGTGGGACAGGTAATGAGATATGTCATGTAATGCACAGGTACAAGGAGGGTCACTTTCTCTCTTTTTCATTGACTTCAATCATTTTGTGGCAGTAAATATCAGTTTTCAATACAAAGAAGAGCATAGATGCCGACTTCTCATTTCCTCCTTTTTGGGAGATCTCGGAGGGAAGAAAGATGGCAGTATGGGGCGGGGCTTGATGTCTTGATTTAATGCAAATTGACATGTCCTGAAGTCTGCCCCCTGCCTATCAAAGCTACAAATCACACTGTTACTAGGGTGGGTTGAGGCTTGAAGATGTAAATTGCATCATCAAGATCCTCCATCCTAGTAATGCTAGGGATCACAATATTAATAGGCAAGACGATAGGACTTGGAGCCAAAAAAAAGAAGACTGAGTGCCGCATAGACAGAAAGAAGCATAATGACTGACTGGGCCTTGCCCACATCGGTCAACTCAAGAGTTAAATTATGGTAATTGCAGGGAGAAGGGGTGGGATTAGTAAGGTTATAAAAACGGCAGGGTGTTTCGTGTCCTCTTTTGATTTATTTTCGTTCCCTCCCTTCTTCTTTTAGGTTGTATTTTATTAACTCTTTTTTAATTTTCAGCCAAGGCATGGACTTTGCAGTAGATGCGTGGGGTGGCAACACATAGTTGGAAACATATGAGGGGTACGGGCACATCTTGCTACTGAAAATCAGGTTGCTTGTTCCATACCAGGGTCTGATCTGCTTCCTCCAGCCAAGGTGTGCACATTTCAAGATTTTATGTCCTAGGGGAGCTGGGTCTGGGAGGTTTTGGGTGCGCCTTTGACAATGGTGGTTGTCTGTTTAAGATTCCTGATGTTGACACCCCCACATGCTATCAGTACCACCTGTCTCTACCCAAAATTATTGTCTAATCAATTCATTCCGTATTAAATAAAGTCTATGCCCCATTTTAAAACCCATGTATGTTGTCTGAGTCACTATTTTGGTGGGCTGGGTAGAGTTTCAGTCGTTGCTCGTTTATGAATGCATCTGATTGCAAAGCACTACTGACTACATGTGCACAAGCAGAACATAAAGAAAGAAAAATGACCTTAGGTGTCATCTAGAGAAAGGTTATTAAAAATTAAAGAATCTTTCCTGTCCTATAATCACAATGAATTTTCTAATCAGAGGTTGTGCTGAGCAACTAATGATATGAATAAGAGCCTTTACTTTACTGCTAATATTGCATTACCCCTATTATAATTTGTTCTATTGATGATAATGCTGTCATATGGAAATGGTTCTTACTACATAACAAAACAGCTGTAAAAAAAAATCTGTCCTGTAAAAAATGTTAATGTGTTGTATGTAAAAACAAGAAAAAAAATCTCAGATAAAAGATATCTGAGCTGCACTTAACTGAAACCTATTACAATATCTTAAGCTAAACTAAAATGCGAATATTGTGCTACATCTTTATCTTTAAAGGTCCTTAAGCTCTTGTGCACTTGACAGTCATCCAAGAAAAAAGCTATCCATCACTGGTTCTATCAGGCAATTCTATTGAAGTACACACTGGATTTTTTGTATAAAAAGCTAGAATTGTATTGTAAAATACATACTAGCAGATAATATAGTTATAAATTTACATATAAAATAGCTTTACATTTCATTGTATTATATCATATGTAACATTATTCTACTGCTTATCTATTTGTATAGGCTGCTCAATGACATAACTATAGTATAGTAGGTGCTGAGGGTATTATAGCTATAGAGCTCAAAGGCTTAGGGGGTCTGCCAACCACACCCCTGTACTCACCTTTCATCAACTCCAGCAGATATATTTACAGCAGCACTGCTGGGAGAGACTCCTCCAGTGCTGCTTACTTAAAACATGGCTGCTCTTTGCTTCTCTGCAGTGATACTGACATGATGACATCAGTCCTGGTGCGGAAAAGGGCAGAGGAGGAAGAGGAGTCACTGTACACCATCACAGGAGGCCGGCAGTGACAGGTAAGACTAAGCACTGATTTATGTTCCATATAGGAGTATCATCATGAGGCTCCTATATATAACATGAACTAGTAGAGGCATAGGTGGTAGTGAACTGTGATTATGCTATGGGACATGAAATTGGTGGAGGGGGTCGATGATGTGTCATTCATATTTGGATTCTATATAATAAAGCTCCTTCTTATATGGAAAGGAAAGAGAGAGCTTTATTATATTGCACATAAGGCCTGATCCAGAACTGAGAGTAGATTCCGTAAATTAGCATCCACAATGGTGGCTAACATACAGAATATGCTATAAATCCATACATGTGGGGGAAGTGCATGTTCTCTGTACTCCGTGGCATATATGGCCCTTTCACATGCAGAACCCTACATTAATGATTCTGCATGCGGAAGGGAACATACAGAATGGTGGAGTGTAAGGGCTTTGTCACGTCCTTAGTGTATGATTGCCTTTCTGGATCCCATTCACCATACATATATCATATGCATAGTGAGTGGGCCTGCTCCCCATGCAAACTTCAGATGGATGGCATCCATTGCAGAACTCATTTGTACTGCACATGTGCAGTACATACTGACAGGCTATTTCTGTAGGTGTCATATGGAAATAGACTGTCGTTATGAAGTCACCATCACGTAAGTTGCAACAGTAAACAAATCCCTCTCCTGGGATTATTATTATTATTATTATTATTATTGTATTTGTGTAGGAACTAATTAGCTGTGATATCTGCCCTTAGTTGGAATGGCAGTGAAATGACTGGAAAGTTGTGGCTAGACAGACAAACTGGAGGACAAGACAGGTAAGAGTGTAAGTTGAGAGCAGAAACTTATTTTTCTTCTGACAAGATGGAGAGTTTATGTCCAGTGCCCAGAGATCAGAGAAAAAGGAGAGAGCTATAACATAAAAGTGACTAAATCAGAGGCAGTGAGGAGAGTTGGCGAAAGGAAGTGGAAAATGGCTGATGAACAATAGTCTCAAATAATCGGTATACAACCAATCCTGCTTGCAACAACATTGCAACTAAAGAAACTGAAATACTCTGACTACATCTGCGTCCAAAATTTTATAAAGGCTGAAAATTATATAGGAAACAGATACATTTGCTATTGACCACGCAATATTTGCTAAATAACTGGCATCATATGTATGCTAATGTAAGAATAGAAATCTAAAATGTTTTGATAATTGTTGACTA
>WWET01000636.1:47256-57312 GCA_011038615.1 Limnodynastes dumerilii | reverse complement strand
TATCCTATATCAGTTAATTTATTATCATATTAACCCTTGCTTTCCTCTTCCCATACCCTGCATTCACACACCATATTTTAACCCCCCTGCATATACACTTTATTAATCCCCTTAATTCGTTATTTAGAGACTTACCTGTGCTGAAAAAAATACAGTGATTCCCTGGTCAGAGGGGCAGAACGCTTGTAACATCATGACGTTGTGCACGCTGTGCAGATCACAGAGTGCCGTGGCTCAGGGCACCGTGACGGAACCCTGAGCATAAAAACAGGGCTACCGCTGCTGTGAAAGAGGATGGATGTCAGTAATTACCATCCTCCTATTAAGCTCTCTATAACAGCTGCCGGAATATGATGGCGGCTGCGATACACTGTGCTTAAGAGGAGGATGTCAATTACTGACATCCATCCTCTTTCACTGCGGGGCCCCTTTGTGTGTGGGGGGGCCCCGGGGCGACTGCTCCGGTTTCCCTGTGGTTAATCTGGCCCTAATAACAGGTCTCCATATGCCCTGTAATAAAGTCTTTCATACCTCTTCAACTGTGTTCAAATTATTCTCCTTAATAACGCTTTAGGTTATATAGAACCCAATAAAAGGGGGAATATAAAAGCTTTTCAAAATGCAGCTCTGGAGCTTATAAATTCTAGTAACGCCCCTGTTGCTGTTAGATGCTCCATGTATTTAGGTATGTTTTGTATTTGTTATAAAATGTAATTTGATTTATTAACATTTCCTCAAATATAAGAACTCAACAGAGTTGATTTAGAGCAATGCTACACAATCTATTCACGCAATCTATACTACTATTATTATTATTATTAATGTTTATTTATAAGGTGCCACACGGTATCCGCAGAACCATACAAGGGCAATAGCAAAGCCAATAGTTGCATATACAATAATTAACAAAGGGTATAAAAACACGAATAAGGAATACAATACATGTACAATTCAATAATTAAATACAGTACAACAATAGCAGAACAATATGTATGGAGAATAAAGGTGCAGGATGTGTGTGTAGGAGCAGATGAATAAGGAGAGAGGTATTATGTATGGGAGAAGAAGATGCTGGCTATATGTGTAGAAGCAGATGAATAAGGAGAGAGAAAAAGGTGGGAAGTGATGAGGAAAAGGTAGAGGGATGATGACAGGAGGGAGGTGGACCCTGCTCATAAGAGCTAACATGCTAAGTGAGAGAGGGTGAACAGACAGGAGACACAGTGATAAAGATAGGGAGGGCAGGTAATCTTGGGTGGAGGAAGGGCAGGCTAGCCTGAAGAAGTAGGTTTTAAGGGAGCATTTGAAGGATTGGAGTGTGTTGGATTGCCTGATAAAAAGTGTTAGGTTGTTCTGATGCAGAGGGGCGGCCCGAGAGAAGTCTTGGATGCGGGAGTGAAAGGTAGTTATCAGGTTGAAGTTGAGGCAGAGCGGAGTGGGAGTGTGGATGGGGATAAGGGGAGGAGAGGTAGGGAGCGGTGGAGGAGGAGAGAGTCTTGTAAGTTGTGGTGAGGAGCTTGAAGAGAATTCTCAAAAGGACAGGAAGCCAGTGTAGATATTGACAGAGAGGGTAGGTGGAGGCAGTGCGTTGGGAGAGGAAGATGAGTCTGGCTGCAGCATTTAATATAGATTGTAGGGATACGAGACGGACCAAAGGGAGACCAGAGAGGAGAATGTGGAGATAACAAGAGAGTGAATGAGCGTTTTAGTGACGTATGCAGTTAAAAAAGGGTCTGATGCGAGCAATGTTGCGAAGATGAAAGCAGCAGGACAGTGAGAGGGCACAGATGTGGGGGGTAAAGGAGAGAGAGTCCAGGATGACACCCAGGCAGTGGGCTTGGGTGGAGGAGGAGATGGTGGAGTCACCAATAGTAATAGAGATAGTAAGAGTAGAGGGGATACGTGAAGGACAGAAGACTATGATTTCCGTTTTGTCCATATTGCGCTTGAGAAAACGCTTGGACATCCATGAGGAGATGGCCGAGCGGCAATCTGACACTTTTGACACAAGTTCGGGGGAGAGGTCAGGGAAGGAGAGATAGATTTGAGTGTCGTCGGCATAGAGATGGTAGTGAAAGCCAAAGGAGCTGATGAGGTCACCCAGAGAGAAGGTGTAGAGAGAGAACAGAAGGGGACCAAGAACTGAGCCCTGGGGCAAGCCAACGGGAAAAGGAGTAGTAGGGGAGGAGGAGCAACAGAGAAGGAGCGGTCCAAGAAATAGGAGGAGAACGAGGAATGGACAATGCCAGAGAGGCAGAGGGAGCGAATGGTGTGGAGCAGGAGAGGGTGATCAATGGTGTCAAAGGCTGCCGATAGATCCAGGAGGATAAGAAGGGAGAAGTGGACCTTAGATTTGGCAGAAAAGGAGATCATTTGTGACCTTAGTCAGGGCAGTTTCAGTGGAGTGCAGGGGGCGGAACCCAGATTGGAGAGGGTCCAGGATGGAGTAGTCAGCAAGGTAGCCAATTAGACGCTTGTAAACAAGCCATTCAACCAACTTTGAGGGGGAGGACAGAAGGGAGATGGGTCAATAGTTGGAGGATGAAGTGGGGTCAAGGCAGGTTTTTTAAGGATGGGGGGAGAAAAGAGCATGTTTAAAGGGGGAGGGGAAGAAGCCAGAGGAGAGGGATAAATTAAAAAGGTGGGCAAGCTGAAAGCAGGTGGAGAGAGAGAGACCGAAGATTAGATGGGTTGGGATCAATTGGGCATGTTGACGGAGGGGATGACAAAAAAAGTGAGTGGATTTCTTCAACTGAGGTAGGGATGAAGGTAGACATTGGTGGGTGGTTAGGGAGGGGATGAGAGGGTGGAGACTGAGGTGGAGGAGAGGTGATGGTAGAGGAAATGGCGCTACTGATGGAGTTAATCTTGGAAGTAAAAAAGGTGGCAAAGTCAGCAGCAGATATGGAGAGAGGGAGGGGAGGAGGAGGGGGGAGAAGAGAGTTGAAGGTTGCAAAGAGGCAGTGGGGGTTAGATGATTGGGAGATGATGAGGGACTTAAAGAAGGATTGCTTGGTAAGGGCAAGGGCAGAGCTAAAAGAGGAGAGCATGAACTCGAAGTGGAGAAAGTCTGAAAGGGGACGTGATTTCCTCCACAGGCACTCTGCAGTATGGGAGCATTTCTTGGTTCCATGGGGGATCTGGATTTCTAGTCTGGGGGAATTATCCATTGTTTCTGCTAAACCCCTAGCAAAGAAGTAATTTCCACACAAGTGATTATTTTCTGTTATTTTTCCCTATTTGTTTTAAATTGCTTGTATGTCTTTTTTATTCTGTTTAGTCTTGTAACTTTGTATTGTTAAATATCTTTTTTAAATGTAATAAGCATTGTACCTTTTGTAGAATACATTTTTCATAAAAATTTTGTTTGCCTTATTTATATTTGTTCTGAAAGCCCCACTCTCTGAAGAGAATTTGACTGCTTTTGGCTACTGTAACTCATAAGGGAAATAACTCACGAGACGATCATTTCAATAACTGAGGTTATTAATCCAGGGGGATTATAGAAATAAGGTCACAGGGTGGTAGTTTCGTTAAGCGTGTTATAACTTTGTTGATAGGTTCACGTTAACCTTTAAAAACACGTGGTGGCAGTTTAAATATTTGGGGTAAATATAGAGATTTACCATAATAGAGGTGTGTGGTGCTAGAATATTAATGTGGATTTCATTTGCTAGACCCCCAGGTAAACGTAAATTTGAGTTTCCAAGTCAGGGATTCTGACGTAGGTGGCCCAGGTTCCTGACAAATTGCAACCAAGTAACCCCCACTTACTTATTATCACCAAATAGTTAAAGTGAATTTTAGGCCAGCATTAGACCTTTTAAATACATGGGGCTTCCCTTATTAATACTTTAAAAGACAGTTGTCTAAGATATAGCATGTTCTGAATGATAAGAATTTGGACCAGATCCAAACATAGAACCTGATTCACACTTAAAAATTCTTATGATTTTAGGTGCGTATATTTAAGAACAAATACGCTATTTGCGCTGGACTTAAGTTTGCAAATTCCGTGCTTATACATTACGAATTTAAAATCTGTAGGTTCGTAGTAACATACGCAAAAATGGGCGTTCCATGCATAATGAACTCGGCAGATAGGAAGATTTGGGTGGAGAGAGGCATTTAAATGACCAAATGAAGGCGCGGTTATGCAGGTAAGTTCCTAAGTAGATGCCCTACGCATTCAAATGCGAACCTAAAATTAAGGGTGCCCTATGGCACTCGTAAGTCACATAAGAACCTGAAAACCGGGGTCGTGCCGAGGGAGTTTCATTGCTATTAGTTGCGTATATTTAGGAACCTATTGCGTTAAGTGTGAATCAGGTCCATAGTAACAATAGCCCAATTACCCACGCAAGGTGCGTAAGGCAGCTGAATAGACTGGAGGGCACATTTGTCCTCCAGATGTTACGTTAGTTTTACTAATGTAACAACCATCGTACGAAACTTAGTTCTGTATGATGGCATTTAAAAACAAGGGACTGTCCCTCCCCTCCGCCTGCTAAGGTGGGTGGGGGAAGCATGTTAAGTGTATAGTGTGGATGTCACAACTCCCTTATAAGCAAATCAGCAGTCGGATGGACCGCTGATCTTCAAGTGTGACTTAAGGCTGCCTTATGGCAGTGTAAGTCACACTTGTAACGACTCCCGCAGGGGTTTGGATCTGGTCCAATGTAATACAAGTTCAGACACATTATAACAGAACACCTTTACACATCACATAATATACAAATATAATAGGTTTGTTCTTCTACCAAATAACCCCCTCCGCTGTCACACAAGTCACTCTATAGATTTCAAAAAAAAACCTACACCTAACTATCCTACATCAGCCTCATCTAACACTGTAAGCAGGAGAGAGCAATTATCCAACAGCCAGTAATTAGAATGGAAAAGTCCAGTAGGGAGACACATTGTGGTATAAGGTCCACACAGCTACAGGAAAGAAAAGATAACAATTCATTTGAACATTTATTGCTTTTTTAAAGTAAAGGATTTTCATGATATGCAAACAGCTAAAAATGAAACCAATGACTTCTTTCAGGAGAGATTATATTTGCGATTTTGTCAATCTCATGTTACCAGTTCTGTTCAAATAAGTGTTATCTGATATGAACAAAGTACTCATACCCATATTTTCTATGTGATAATCATGCTGTGTTTGGCTTTGCTTGTTTTCTATACATAGATAGCAAAACACCTTGGATTCCCTCCAGAAATTAGCATGAGAAAGAAACACATGCATTTCCTATTTCACATTCACAATGCTGGGTGCTAAGCTGGTTCCATGTTACTTTATTTTTAGCTGCTTATAGAAAAAAGAAATTGCATGACTCTCTTTACACTGTAGATACCAATATCCTTTTCAGCTCAGACTATTAATGTAGCTTATCACATAAAAAACATAGGGCCTGATCCAGACCTAAGGTCATTTTACGTACTCAGGTGTACCTAAGTAACACACTACTAAGGATAATGCACTCCCCCTGGAACTCCCCCGCGCTCATACGTAACTTAGCTGATTTATGTGTTTAGAACCCTACCTTAACTTTTCCTTCCATATCTCTGGTCATATGTATCACCTTATCGTACATAAGTGCCTAAGCCAGTCCATACTCTACAGTTTAAATGCCTCCCTCCGTCCACAATGCGTATAATTGGCTTGCGTAGAGATGTTACGTCCTATTGTGAGGAGTTATGTAAAAGTTACGTATGATCAGAGTTGCGATTCATAGCATCTGCCACACGTATGCGCAGTGCATTCCCACAGCCAGATTTATGCATGCAGCATGCGTGAATTAGCTGTCTTTATTAAGTTTGGATCAGGCGCATAGAGACAAACCGATCAATGCATCACATTTATCCTTTTCTATGATAACATTATGACAAGGTATGGTATGTTGTTCATGTAAAATTTAGATTCCACTAGATGGCATCTTATCTTATGTTAGTGTTAAAAAAAACCACACTGTATATTTGTCTAGATACTGTGACTCAGGTAGAAAAAACACAGATAATTATAGCTGATGCACATCTCATATTATGCATGACATTACTTCAGAGCTGCTATCCGAGATCTGCATCTTATGCCCTCGGGTTGCCTGACAGTGTCCAAAAGCATAGTGTGTGATATATTAGCAATAGGGTTAATAAATAAAAATAAATAATTGATGAAACTGAAACATAAAACTACCCAGGGAATTGCTTGTACAACACATAGATCTTGAGATCAGGAAATCTATACAGCACAGGAATGGCAAAGAGGAAAGAGGACAAATGACTGTGAAGTTGTCATAACTTTGCCCATGAGCAAAGACAGAAGGGCAAACTTCCTTCTTATCAGCTAATGCTGTCTATCTATCTATCTATCTATCTATCTATCTATCTATCTATCTATCTATCTATCTATCTATCTCCTATCTACCTATCTATCTATCTATCTATCTATCTATCTATCTATCTATCTATCTATCTATCTATCTCATATCTATCTATCTCATATCTATCTATCTCATATCTATCTATCTATCTATCTATCTATCTATCTATCTATCTATCTATCTATCTATCTCATATCTATCTATCTATCTATCTATCTATCTATCTATCTATCTATCTATCTATCTATCTATCTCATGTCTGTCTGTCTGTCTATCTCATCACATCTCTCTGTCTGTCTGTCTGTCTGTCTGTCTGTCTGTCTATCTCATCACATCTCTCTGTCTGTCTGTCTATCTCACATCCCTTTGTCTGTCTGTCTGTCTATCTATCGAGGTAACTTTCCTCTGTTAATTTCAAGCTCCTTCTTAAGTCTGGATCCAGCCCATGGTACCAAAGGGGTAGATCCAGACCAAAGTACTTGTTACATGTACTTGTTGCCCCTTCGTTCAGAGTTACACTGATGGTAGGCTTCAAAGTATGAAAGTCATCAGCCTATATGAATAATGAAGTAAAATATAATTAATATAATAACTTTAAATGTGGTTAATAACCAGAGAGAAGTCACATGGAGAATAGTCTGGTTATTGGTTTTATGTGAATCCACTTTTTTCAGTGGAAAAATACATTTGAAAATAAAAGTATACTTCATTTTTTTCATTTTTTTACTGATTAACATGTTGAGGTCCATAGCATTGCAAATATTGCTTTACTAATATTATTCAAACAAATGCAGTACCCTATACATGTTACAGTAACAGTAACTTGTTTCATTGATTACATGGAAGACCAAGAGAGTCTTTGTGCAGCCTTTTCACCTGTTGCACCTTATTTGAAATGCAATGTATAGCCGATGATTGTTGCTAATTGTTCTGCTGTTCACAGTTTGTAATAATACACCATAAACCTGTAGATGAGTTGAGTTCCCTTTTATCAAAAGGCAAGTCTGCATAAGATCTGCAATCGTGTATTGATAGGAGAGGACAGATCCCCTATTTGGTTTGATGTCATAGCTATGGTACAATGACTTTTCAAATCAATAAGACAGCAAGGAGATGTTATTCTGTGAATGCAGAAAACCAAGCGCTAGACTGTTTCCATAGTAACATAAGCATCAGCATCTAGAACAGATGAACAGAGTGCACATTACAGTGTATGGGTGAAAATATAAGTATGTATGTTCCCTAGTACTTCATGATAATAACATTTAATTTACTTGTGCTGTAATTTACAGCACACATACACAGATCCAATTAAAAATAGTTTCCAGGAAAATGAGCAATAGTTTCATCTGTTTCTTGTGTGTCTATGGACATTCAAAGTGATGGTAAAAAATATTTTAAAAAGTGTTTTATCTCTAGGAGAGAAGCGGAGCAAATCTTAGCATCAGGATGCATGATGGGTACAATCCTAGAGAATAATGACACAGAAAGACAGGGAATAAGGTATTCAGTCTTAGGTATGTTTCTCTGGGGCTTTAAACTATACATAGGGATTTAGCTTTGAAAAAATAGACAAATAAGCCAAAATAGCGCTCAATAGTGCCTTAATCAAATCATAATTCAACTTGCATCAACAGATTAACATTAGGTAATGTACAAATAGTGAACATATATATATGTCCGTAAAATATATTCTTAATTAGGTACATGAATCCTGTTTGATAAATAGTAAATAATTAAATACATAACATATAACATGTTTCTGTCATCTTCACATAATTATTTTTTCACTGTTGCATTCTAAATTTCCTTAGGCGATAGTTCATATGTGAATTAATCATAGTTGTGGGATAGGGAAATGCGCCAGTTAGTGTGGTTATTCAATGTGCAAAACACTTCCCCCTAAAAGGTTTAAAGGAGTATTGGACCCAGCCCTCATATATAGGCCCTTATTCAGAGTACCGGACGTATAACATATAGTCCGGTGTTTAGCGATTTATACTACTGTGCATGCGTAGTAATTTTTTTACGTAATCTACGTATCTTTTTCTTACGTAGATTGCGTAAAGGCGGTCTGAAAGACATGTTGGGATATATTAGGGTCTGGACAAGGCACACTACATAAATTACATGTGGTGATACATTAGGTGTCTAGTTATGGCACATACTAAATATATGGGGTATATATTAGGCTTTGGAAATGGCACAATATACAGTATATATACCATTCCCAGACCCTTATATTATCTTATTTATATTATATTATATTATATATATTATATTATAATATATTATAGTATGTGCAATACCCAACCCATAATAAATCCAATTATTTTATAGTATGTGTCAATCCTAGAAACCCTAATATATTCCATTATAAAATAGTATGTGCCAATTCCAGATCCATAATATATCCCCTTATCCTATAGTATGTGCTAATCTTAGACCCATAATTAATATATATAGCTCAGTGGTGGGATTTCTCATGCTTATTCATGAAGCCACGCCCTTTACCTGCACCCATGAAGCCACCCCCCTTTTAGATTTTCCATTTTTTGAAGGTTATTTAAATTTATTTTTTAATATTGATTGTGGGAGGTTTCAATATGTGTACGCCACTGGGAAAGGAGGGGAGTGGATAAGGTAAGAGAAAAAGGAGGGAGTGAAGGGGAAAAAAAGAGACAAAAGGTATTGCAGGTCTAAAGCTAATGGATTAAGAAAAAAAGGACAAAGGTGTAGAAGTAGTAGGTTCAACATAAAATAAGTCCATGTGACAGTAAAACTTTCAGTATTGTCTCTTTTCTGTGTAACACGCTTACAGGAATCTGGTGAGTATGAAGTGCAAATGGTTGAGGATTAGCTCTAATAGGGCTAGTAATGTAACTAAAGCAAAAAACTTGAGGAAAATTAGAGAGTACTCATAGGAAAATTGCAAGGTCAGGGAGGAAAAGGATGTGGATAATAGAAGGCAGACATGTGAGGAAGAGAGCATCAGATATGGATTAAAACTGCATATTAGTGGTATTCCTTGCTATTGTGTCCATTCTGATTTTGCAAAAAGGAGATAAATTCTGCAAGTTGATAGATTGGTCTTATATTTATTTATCAAAACAAACCAGATCCCTTGTACAGTGTATTATTAGAATTTTTTTACTAACTTTTTTACTAACTTAACCCTTATAAAATACGCAAAACGTCCCTCTCCTTTCAGACATTGGATAAGGGTGTATGCTGTGTATTGTGAGTTTTTTCAAAATACGGTCCTATTTATAAATCCTGCCGTAGAGCCACCGCCAGAACTGACGCTTCCCAAACCACTGGACAGGTTATTGCAGGGGAGGGGCTGTATTTTAGTAGGATTGTCTTAGGGCTAGGCTGAGAGGAGGTGAGGGGAGATCATTGGTGCTTTTTATAGTGTGCAATTTCCATAGATTTGTAATGTAAGGGAAGACATGAAGTGGGATGTGTAATGGAGGTGGGCAGGGATAGAGATGTGTAATGTAAAGGGGACAGGGAAGTAGATGTGTAAATGTAAGGGGGATAGAGGGAGAGCAAGTGTATGGAGGGGGTGCCGGGAGGGGAAAGTGTATTGGAGAGGGGGCACACTTCTTGTCAGGTATGTCATTAAGGGAGGAGAGACAAAAGGCAGCTGTATAACAGAGGAAAAGAT
>WWET01000636.1:20735-32705 GCA_011038615.1 Limnodynastes dumerilii | reverse complement strand
CTCAGCCATTCGTCCGCTGCTACTACGGCAGCCCACTCCTCGATCGGGCGTCGCCGTAGTTACACCGGTTAACATCTGGCCGGCGCATGCGCAGATCGGCTTTTCAGTCGATTGTCGTAGGTCTGGATCAGGTCCTTTGAATGTGAGACCACTTAGTAGAAATATCAGCCAGAATCACTGTAAAACCAGGGTCTTAATCGACAGTATATTCCAGCTGGCGGGCTGACTAAGTGCTGGAAAATCCAACTATATACACCAAACGTCCTCCCGAATAATGATACTGATATGTTGTCTTGGTATGATACCAATAGTACCAGAGTAAGTAACAGCAAATCTCGGTCGGAGAAATGAAAAGTTTGGGCCATGGTCACAAAGTGTCGAAAAAGTCAGATGGATATGACCAACCAACTGTATATAATAGTGATAATGAGAAGATGGTAAAATAGTATTTGCAAATTTGCAAATCACCTCCAATAAAGGCTTTCACAGTGAAACACCCTGTGCTCGTTGGGTGGCTGAGGTCAGTTCAACGTAACAAGTATTCCCATACAACAGCCTGTCCGAGGCCGCTAGGGAACAATGGTCGGGGTATGAATCCGGGAGCCGATGGTCTCCATTGATACCTCCCACGTGTAAAAAAGCTTGCCGGCACACAGGTGGCTAATTTAAACAGTGAAGTAAAAAGTCTGTATGGCCAATGTGATAAATTGAATCAAAGTCCTATGGATGAAAATCCTTGATGCGTTTCATCGAGATACACTCGATTTCCTCAGAAGGCAGTGACAAGGTAGTTTACCTATTGTGTGTATAATTGTTTTTCAGTTTGTACCCACATGTGCTATTAAATTGTTTTAATATGATTTATGATATGATCAAATATTTTATTGAGCCCAGATTCAGCTGGCAAATAATTGTAAAAAACTGAAGCAGACAATTCACCCCCCCTTCCAAATTTAGTGGGTGATGGCTGCAGAGGTCAGAGGTGTATTTTAGGACATTTATAATTCTGAATGAAGTTTATTTTTTGGTGATTAAGCCTTAGACTGCAGCGACATCTAGTGGCTCAAACTTTTATAACTTGTTGTTTGACCTGAGCAGGGATTACTTGAGTGTGGTGGTCAGTTGGATGCAGTTTTGTGACGTCTTTAAAGACCGCATGTACGCAATCTACGTAACAAACTGCTACGTAGATAGCGTAAAATAGTTACTACGCATGGGTAGTAGCTCTACACTGATAACTAGTAAGTAAAAATATTCATAGTTGAGAATCCGGTCCGATGTCCTGATATTAGATCTAGAGGGGTTCAGTCCTTGGACCTCTGTGTTTATGTTAAAACCTCCATATTTTTACTATCCCCTGTGCTTGTCATGGTACAATACAAGAATGGAGGATTGTGGGAATTGCTTGCTCAGAACTGTACAGGAAATGAAGACAACATAAGCCCAGGGCCGGCGCGAGGGGATGTGGTGTATACAGGCGCCATGCCCATAATACACCGGACACCCCCCCGCTCCCCGCTATACAGATTGGCAGCGTTCATACAGGAGAATATATAAACGCTGCCAATCTGTATAGCATGGTGCGGGGGGATGTCTGGCGCCTATCCAGCATGGCGACGGGATGCACCGCATCCCCTCGCGGAGCGTGTCGCGCCGGCCCTGACCACTCTAATCACATAGCATACTGCACCAGCAGTCACACCACTCTAATCACACTACATATTACCCATAACTCTCCTCAAATTTTATATTATACGCCTTGTCACACTGCTGCCTCCACATATATATTACATATATAGTACACACCACAGTCACACTGGTGGCCTCACATTACATATTACAACCCCAGTTAACTGTGGACACAGATGCATTGCTTCTGAATATAAAGGTAATGTGTTCCTATCATACCCACTGTTACCTGATCCCACCCAGTCCAGCTTGCCTTCATAGAGAGATGTCACACTGTGAAGAATGACGTCATTCAGCTTAACTGTCTTGGATATACAGGGCTCCTTAGGCAGCCCTGTAGGACCAAATCTATTCCAATGAGTAACGCTGCCTCATAGCATTATTCATTGAAAAAGATTTGGGGCCAGATTTACTAAACTGCGGGATTGGAAAAGTGGAGATGTTGCCTATAGCAATCAATCAGATTCAAGCTCTCACTTTCCTATTACATACTAGAGAATGTCAGCTAAAATCTGATTGGTTGCTATGGGCAACATCTCCACTTTTTCAAACCCGCAATTTAATAAATCTGGCCCCTGGTCCATGGACATGATGCAGATTATTTTGGTGATTGTAACAATTTCAATGCACCCATGAGCAGCTCTCATCATTTCCTCCACTTCCTCGATTTTGGAGATGTATTTAATGAGGTTTCTAAAGAAGTTTTACCAATAGCAACAATTCAGAAAAATAATCCATTTTGTAGAATGCTCTAGATGAATAAATGCTACAATGTCATTGGTTCCACTTTTCCTGTTTAGGAGGTTCATAAACATATATGTTTATCTACAAAATAAAGATATTTTTTATATTTTTTTATATATTGATACTTTTTGTTGTTAAGGTCTTTAATTCTATGTTAACTGATTACTGGCAATTCTAAAAAAAAATAAACAAATACAAAGAATTAATATGGGTCTGCTGTTTCAGTGATTTAGTAAATCTTTTGCTAATATGTTTTCTAACACAACCCATAAGCTTAGGGAAACTACAACCAATCAGCATGCTTTTTGTTACTTTTAGATAGATATACATATTTAGAACCATTGATATTTCAAGAAGAATAAAGTGCCTTTAGAATTTGTTTATGCTGCCTTACATTCAATAAGTTTTTCTGAACAAGAGGTCTCTTGAGCTGAAATAATCATAATGTAAGCCTAAGTGGATTCCGTTTCTACCTCCTTTTACTCTCTGATTGAGCATTTTTGCTTATGGTAATGTTTACTCATTGATCTACCAAAGACGTAATACTTTTTTTTTTGCATTGAATACTCATCACAACAAAGCAATATAATGCTACATTTTGAACTAATTATGGTTTTGTACTTATTTATTTCTGCATTAACAAATTATAAATGTATAACCAGTAAACCATAACAACTACTCACACATTTAATTAACAAACATTAAATTTGCACTTATGTGCAACCAAAATGATTATTGCTTAGCAGAGCGTTCCAGCGGATTGGATGTGGTAAATTCATGTAAAGCTCTCGCAGTAAGAGCTATTTACAAAGATAAATTTCATGTGATTTTGCCAGTTGTGAAGTGAAATCTGCCACTATCACAATAAAAATAAAGTTTTCCATATTTACAAAATAAAGGCTGGCATCATAAGAAAGTATTCCAGTGATGTCCCCTGCCCCTAATAACTGTAAAGTATAGGGGGTTATATATATAGGGAAAATGCTGGAATACATATTTACAGTAAAATTCACATGTAAAGTAAAAAGAAAAGGTTAACTTATTTATTATTATATTTTTCTTAATAAAAGTAATTTTTAATAATAATTATAAACATAAAACAAAAGAAAAAAGAGAAGACAGGACTTTCATGTCCGGGTGACGCACCTGACTCACATGCACAGTGTTTTTCATGCCGAGACTTAACATTTTCAAAGTCCCCATAAGTGGTCACAGTGCATGCGCAGGACTTCATACAGACAAAGGGGTCTATTTACAAAGATCATTTTAATGCGAAAGTGCCAGTTTTAAATTCAAAACTGGCACCATAGCATTAAAATGAAGTCTAGCATATTTACAAAATCTCGGCGTAAGACTAACGCCAGCTCAGGCTGGCATTAGTGGTAATTATTCCGGCGATGTCCCCCATATACCCCTCTTTTCCTCCCCCTAACAGCTGTTATTAGGGGGAGGAAAAGGGGGGTATGTATGGGGAGACCGCCGGAATACATAAGAGTATTACCCCAGTAAAAAAATATAAAATAAAAAAATATATTTTAATAAGTAAAAAAAAAATGTTACATTTTTTTAAAAAAATAAGCAAATATTTTTTAAACTCACCTGTCTGGATGATTTGTCGGGCTGCAGCTGTCTGGTCCCGGCATGAATACACTCCTCATGTCAGGACTTGACTTCATTTCAAAGTGCCAAAAGAGAAGCACTGCGCATGTTCAGTGTTTCTCATGTTAAGACTTGAAATTTTCGAAGTCCCGAATGAGAGTTACTGCACATGTGCAGTACTTCATTCACGCATCGCATGAATGAGAAGTACTGCGAGGACCCGGCGGATCATCGCGGGACCTCGCAGGAGGGGTGGGTATTTGTAAATAATGTGAAGGAAGCTGCCAGGCTCGTTGGGAAGATAAGTGAGCCTAATGCAGCTTCGTTCACAGAAAACGAGGCAGGTAAGTAAATAGAGCCCAAAGTATGAATGAAAGGTTCTGTGATGACCCATCAGACCATCATGGGACCTCATATGAGGGGTGAGTATTTGTAAATACTGTGAACTAAGCTGTCAGACTCAGTGAAAATAAACCAGCTCGAAGCAGCTTCATTTTTTGGGAAACGAAGCTGTATGTAAATAGACTCCTAAAAAAGTTGTGTTGTTGTCTGTGGATAGACAATAGTAGTATGGTAAAGGGGCTAATTCATAGTAAGCACAACAACAAACATTTGGTGCAACATTGCACTTTGACAATCCATGTTTCAAATATATGGATGCAGATAAATGTATTAATGTGTATGAGTGGAATATCATTTTACACAGCTTTAGATGTGAGATGAGAAGTGTCACCTTTTAGCTCTAAGGCTGTCTTCACAGAAAATGTGTCTCCCCTGTGCAGTACAATAGGGATTTACCAAGCTGCAGATTTGCTTCCTATTTTGCTGTTGCACCCAGTGGAAGAGAGGGTTCTCACTGCCACAATGTTTTCACAAACCTACATTCTCATTAGGTAGCAGACATTTTGGGTCAGAGTCAGACTGTGATGTATAAACAAACACATCCTGCAAGATTAGTAAGACCCAGTGCAAATATTGGGAGGTTTAAGGGCGATCCAGAAATAAACACAACTGCAGCTTTGGATTAGTAGGCAAGTACGGCAGGTTATGTAACAGTGAAGCATAATGCAGATATCTTATCTTCCCAGATATGTTCCCTTCTGCAAATCTAAGTACAGGGTAGTCCACTGTTATGCATGAAAATGGTGGTTATGCCTCGTGAAAGCGCTTATATTCTTGCCAGTTGATATGTAGACAGTCAAAATGCCAACTAGGTCAAATTGTATGTCAAAATGTCGCCAGTTGAATATTATGGTCCGGATTCACAGTTACGTACTTTTCGTCTTACGTTGTTTTAAGAATTGAGCTGCTACGCATGCGTGGCAGCTTATTTACGCTATCTACGTACCATTTTTGTATGTAAATTGCGTAAGCGCGGTCTTTAGACTGCGCTTACACAATCTACGTACAGAAATATTGTCACATTATTGTGAGGCAAAGTTATAGAGACATTTATTGATGGTGAAAGAGATCAGGGTTCTTATACTTCTTACCTTAGCCTGCAAAAGGGCAACAATTTTACTTAATTATTATTTATTTTATTTTTCTCTTTGAAAAAAGTTCGCTGTTAGCCACTCACAAAGAGAAGTACTCCATGACTATTAGGACTATTCACAGCATCAATCCAGTGGCTGATTTGTCCACTAACAATGCATTTCCCCATTGATGCAAGCACAACCTAATCCACACCCTCACATGTTTTCCATGCACGATAGATGGAAGTAAACTCCCCCTGTCACTCCCCTCTCTTGTTTGTAAACAGTGTGACTTGCGCTGCCATAAGGCAGTCTTAAGCAACACTTGCAGATTAATGGTCCTGCCGACTGCTGATCCGCAACCTCCCATACTGTGAAATTTAAATGCTTCCCCTGCCCACCATTGGAGGCGGAGGGGAAGCACCGCCCCCATTTACTTAGAAGCCATTGGGCCTGATCCAGACCTACGCCGATGCGCTGTGCTTACTAAAGCACAGCGTATCGGCGTTCACATTGACTGCCACTCCCCCTGTGCGGGCGTATGGCCCCTTTCTTACGCCGGCTGAAGGCTACCCTCGCACAGGAGCGTATGGCCGCTTAGCCTGCCCTCCCACCCTCATTTAACTATCTCCCCCTGCCCCCTCCAGCGTCCCTACGGCGCTGCTACGGACGCCCAATCCACGATCGGGCATTGCCATAGCAACGCCGGGCAACATTCTGGATCAGGCCCATTGTACGGAATGTTATGTACGATGGAAGTTACGTTAGTAAAACTAACGTAAAATCTGGAGGGCATGTTAGTCCATAGAGCGTAAGTGGGCTTGCGTTATTAAGTGAGAATCCGATCTATAGTCATTAATTAAATTAGTTTTAAAATTAAGTATTATGTTTTTTTTAAACCAACAGCATCCAAATACATTCGCAGCATTACCATTAGGGAAGCATTCGGAAGGTCAAATGCTACTGCAATAGTCCCATTAGACCATTTTAGCCATCAGCAGTTTCCTGGACTTAGACATGTCCTGGGGCTCATGCTAATGTTTAGAATTAAACTTTGCATACTCACACATAACCTTAGTGTACATTGACTATGTTCCCTTCCTATGTTTCCCTTCCCTTCTGCGTAACACTCCTCTGAACACAGGCAAGTCGCAGCAAGTTGTGTTTACGTCTGAATCAACACAACTATATGCACTTCTTTCCCTGGCAGTATAAAGGTGCACAGAGATACTCCAATGCCATTGGATGTTCATTCCAGTCTAGATCACGGTCACTTTTACTTCAAATCTCTGTGCCCAATGTGCCCCCTCTTCGGGCCTGATCCAGCGCTACGAAAATTCGCACGACGGGCGAATGCGAACGTACGCTCGGTCGTATCAACCTACACGCCCCTAGCACTCCCATAGTAAAGTCCCTGCTTTCGGAAGGTCAAATGCTACTGCAATAGTCCCATTAGACCATTTTAGCCATCAGCAGTTTCCTGGACTTAGACATGTCCTGGGGCTCATGCTAATGTTTAGAATTAAACTTTGCATACTCACACATAACCTTAGTGTACATTGACTATGTTCCCTTCCTATGTTTCCCTTCCCTTCTGCGTAACACTCCTCTGAACACAGGCAAGTCGCAGCAAGTTGTGAATCAACACAACTATATGCACTTCTTTCCCTGGCAGTATAAAGGTGCACAGAGATACTCCATGCCATTGGATGTTCATTCCAGTCTAGATCATGGTCACTTTTACTTCAAATCTCTGTGCCCAATGTGCCCCCTCTTCATTTCAACATGGCATTGCCCAGGTGCAAATATGCACCCACTTAACTCTTAACCTGGTCTTATGTTATAAATATGTCAGCATATACATGAAGTATTTCCATTTTAACCACAAGTGATATTAGATTGTAAAGGATATATTTAAATATATATATAATGGTTGGGAACTGATTATATATAGGGAGTGGGTATAATAATAAAAGCTTATGATAATGCCACAAATATAAAGGGACATAAATATAAAGAGAGGGGGGATATAAATGTGATATGTATAAATATGTAATATCGCTAAGGAGGTGATGTGCTAATACCTTGACTTGAATAGTGAGGATGGAGGATAGGATAGGATGAAGGTGAGATAAGAAATTAAGAAATTAAGAAGAGTGTAATAAGGATAAAATTGGATTGCTCAGTGGTACTTGACTTGGTTCCATAGAGGGCAACTGATACACCAAAAAAAGTTGAGAACCACTGTTATAGAGAATACTGCATACTTGCGCTCTGTATAAAAGCTTATATGTCAAGAAATACAGCTTAAAAGTGCACCATTTTCTAGGTTTATCAAGTACCTGTGTGCATGTTGCCTATCCACTAGTGTGGGTGTCAGAACATAGCTTACAAAGTCACGTTTGCTCCATTTAAAGCTTGTAATAAAAGATTAAACACAGATATATAAAGCTTAATAAACACATCTTCTTACTATTCCAATAGAGTTGGTCATGCAGCACATACACACAAACAGCTAACTAGGGAGTTATCACCATAGTTTTAGATTATATTTTTCATCTCTGCTAAAACATATTATTGCTGAACCTCCCGGACTACCAAGAGAGAGAGAGAGAGGGGGGCAATGCTCCCAGAAGGCTGGCACTGTGTTGCAGAGGGCCACAGATTATAAAGGCACTCTCCCCGCTCTGCTGTACTAGTCCCAGCTTTAAAATGTTACTTCTGTGCTGTTTGTCATAAAGTATAAAGCCAGGAACAGTGCAGCAGAGAAGGGAGAGTGCATCGACAGCCCTGCACCCCTTCCAGTGACAACCGAAGCGCTCTGCTGAGAAGAGGTACAGTGAGGCTTTAAAAACTCTCTATGATCTAGAGCCATATTATGAGAGGAATATAGAGCTTATTAAAGAGAATGGAAGGAATAAAGAGATGTATCATGGGACATTTAGACTCCTCATAATAAAACTTTCTCCCTAATTGTGTTTAATCAATGCCCAATTATTGACCATTATATGTTCCATAATAAAGTTTTTTTTATCCTTAATTTTGCCCAAAATATCCAGCAAACATATATGAGAACAATTTCCGCATTTTATTATAGAATGTATTGACTATATATGCCTTATAATATAGGTCTTTATTCCTCCTCAATTTTGCTCAAATTATTGCCCATAATTAGGCTCTATATCATAGCAAAATCTCTCATCTCAGCCCAATTAGCCCAGTTTTATGAGACTGTCCATATGGAGTCAGGGCCTTGTGTGGAAGCTTACACATATTCCCCCTTTTGACCTTGGTGCTGAGCCTTTCAAGACAGTGCAGAGCTCACTGGATTTACTACTATAAGTCAATATCTACAGCCATCTCTGCTGCTCCATTCAGAGGAACAGAGGAACTGAAGTTTTGTACAAATCTGTTAATGTGCCAACTGCTTTTAGTTCATTACAGTAAGGCAGGGTATAATGGCAATATAACAACTGCACTTACAGTACATTTAAAAATGTATTGCTATTTTCATGCATACAACTGTTATAAATGAAAATACTGTGATAATTGTGCAAAGCATCACATCAACTATATAAAATATGTTTGTTTTTGTTTTTGTTTTGTTTGTTTTTTTTGCCTTTATTTTAGCTTGTGGTCCAATACTTGCTATGGTAAGATCAATCGGTTATAAAAATAAAAATTAACTGACTAATGATGGTAATGCAGCCATGCTGAATGATATCACTTTCACTTGTTTAATATTGAGCAGTGTGCATTATATATGTGATAATGTGGTCTGTGTATAGTGAGTAGTGTGTGACAGATGTATGATAACAATGTTACTTGTATATAGTGATCTGTGTGTAACATATACATGTTATTAGTGGGATATGTGTACTCAGAATGTAACAAATAAGTGATATAAAAGTGACTTGTATATTATATGTTTTATACAATGTGACTTTTATATAAACATGTGTAATAGTGTATAATATACTGTGTGCAAAAGATGTGTGATGGTGTGCCTTGATTCTTATCAGATGTGTGATATCAGTATGATTTGTGGATAGTGAGCTGTGTGTGAAGAAGGCACCACAATAGCTTTTAAGGTACATCCAGTCCTAGCTGGACTAATGTACTTACAGTACTAGTGTTTTCTGTGGCCCTAAATTGGGTTTAAAATCTTGAGAACCAATGATTTAATATGTTTATTGTGTCGCCCATGACTACAATCATGAGAAGACATGTGAATGTAGACATCTATTAGTAAATACCAATATTTTACATTATACTATGTACTGCTTTGTAAGCCTGATAGTTGTGCTAGAAATGGTGGATGCTTCAAAGTTTGAACTAAGATGATCACGTTAAGTCATTTATTAAGGGTAATCAAGCTTGCTGAATGAAAAAAATGTTCTACAATGAATTACTAGTAGATCAACAGGAGTTATCATATTAATTATTGTTAATTTTAATTTAATTGTTTACTGCTGAAAATATGAGACAGGAATCCCTACTGAAAAGTTGTAATCAGCCAGCAAAAAAGATAGAAAACAAACAACTATTAAAGGTATATTTAATCTTTTTTCAGTCATTTTACTTAAGAAAAAGTAATGCAATTGAATAAAATTTAGTAAATTAAACATATTTCCTAAGGTAGCTCTGCAAGGCATATAATTCACATAGTTCTGCATGTTTATCTTTTCTAAATATAACAAATACATAAATATGATTACCAAACAAAAACCAAGCAAACTTCCTATGGCCATGAGGGTGCTAAATTACATGCAAAATCCTGTACAATGATGAGACAACATTAGAATAATATAGTTACAATGCGTTCTATGTAATAACTCAGCAACACCTGTGTGAAGGTGAAAGACACATACTGGGGAGTGTCATGCCCTGAACGTCCTGATGGGGACAGATGGCACCTGTAGCACTTACCCGGGCGGCTCTGGAAGAGTAAGGATCTTCAAATAAAGCCCACATGCGGGGTCGCAGCCTTCTCCAGCGTCCAGCCTTTCCATTATGACCCACCACGTCCTCTATGCCAAGTCTTTTCCCTAAATCCTCTTCATCGTCATCTATAGGTGGTGGTTCCCCTGTGATCAGGTCCGGGGTCTCAAAGATGTCCAGCGCTTCCTCTGCATCACGATGCTGGCGATAGGTCATCCAGCAACAGGGCTCAACGTCCGTCTCGTCAATCCCCCAAAACGCCAGCTCCTCTTCGAAGAGGGGCCCGCAGACGTCCGCTGGGCAGTGCAGCTTCCCTGTGCGATAGTAGTTGAGTACATAGGCAAACACACCTGGGTGGCGATCGAAGAAAAACTCATTGCCACGCCAGCTGCTCTGGAAAGGGCCAGGCACCGGCTGCTGGTCCAGCGCCTGGTCGCTGTGAACTTCGCATGCTAGCAGTGCCAGCCGGGTCCCTGGCACGGTCTTCAGGGTACTCCGGTATGTCTCGTGCCTTGTGCCCCCCACATTGAGGATTATCCTCTCGTTCTCATCCATCTTACCCATATCTCTGGATCCGACATGACGCGCATGGGTGGCCGGAGAAAGTAGCCCGAGTCCTAGGGTGACACAACAGAAGAGGGTGAGCTATAAATGCTTCTCCAGTTATAGAAGCCATCTATCTGCCTTGTACTGAGCTTCACATGTCAGACATCACTGAACTTCAGGAGTTCCGAAGAAGTTCCCAAGTTTCCTCCTACCTGTCACTCAAGCTCCCCGCCTCCTAGTCACAAGCCATCTGAAGTCACCTAACATGAACAGTATCTGTCACCAATACACCAGGGGAGCTGCACCGATTACATCAATCACATCGCCAGCACACTGTGTCCATCAAAGCGCTCAGTATGATCAATGCAGCGCATTAATGCACACTCATAAACGTGTAACAGGTAAATGTTTCCCTCTCTATTGTCATAGACACATTTGTGTCTGTCTGCACACATACACACACACACACACACACACACACACAGCAGCAGCAGAGCATCTCTCATTACAAAGAGATCCACACAGACAAAGCTTCACCATACCTCAGAGAGAGAATAAAAAGTGTCTTTTGTTTTATTCCAATCCGTTCTTCGTTGTATCAGACAAAGATCAAAGACGATAATGAAGTCTTGGAGTGCAAACTACCTGTTTGTGTTTTATGAATGGGATAGCATTCGAGATGTGTTTCAGTCCATTTTAATAGCGCATCTTCCTCCTCCCTGTAACTATAAGGATGCCAGAATCACAACAGGCGGTAGCCATTAAATAGGAGAGCACAGAAGAATTCACATGATGACACAACAAGTGTATGATGCTGTAGGGTGAGGAGGACGGTGCGGTGGCTCCGGAGGGTGGAGATGCTTGGTGTTGTCTCCTTGGCTGAGGAGAGGAGCTGTCCTTTCAGCACCACTCAGCACACACCCTCCAATGGGAACATCCTTCGCTCCCTCTTGTAGACTGCTCCGCTCTCTTTCCC
>WWET01000635.1:580313-601746 GCA_011038615.1 Limnodynastes dumerilii | reverse complement strand
CCATCATATGCCACCAGCCCCCCCCAGCACTCCCATCATGTGCCACCAGCCCTCTCTTCTTAGTACTCCCATCATGTGGCACCAACCACCCAGTACTCCCATCATATGTCACCAGCCCCCCAGTACTCCCATCATGTGTCACCAGCTCCCTCCCCCCATTACTCTCATCATGTGCCAGCAGTAGTATACGTTGACTATACGCACGGAAGTGCCTAACGGACATACATGTGAATAGCACTTGTGGACATACGCACGGAAATCAGACGTATGGAATCATTTAAATAAAAGTGGGTGGGGGGGGCATTTAAATGAATGTATGGAGGTGCAGTTATCAAGAATCACACGGAAGGAGCACATATACGCACGTAAGTACACCCGGAAAGAACAGAGTGGTCTATGGACTCGTAAGTCACCGACCACATGTCCAGGAGAGGGGAGTGTCGGGGTTGTTGGGGGGTGTTTTTTTCTTGCAGTTCCGAACTTGAAGAGGCAAAGCAATCAATCCCCGCTAGACCAAAGACGCTGAGATGTAAGGTTAGTATAAATCTATTCCCAACCCTTACCCTAATCCATATCCTAACCATCCCCTTCCATTATCCTCCCTTCGCTGGAGCCTGACCCTAAGATTTCCCTTCCCTAACCCTTTGAGTCCCTCCCCACAGGCTGACCCTAACCCTAACCCTCTAACCCCCCCTTCCACATGGCCTAAACCTAAAAGTCCCCGGAAAGTGTTACTCACTCTCCGGTGTGCAGCAGGTCTCCGGTGTGCAGCAGGTCTCCTGTGGCGGCAGCATTTGCGAAAAAGGAATGGATATCTATCCCAATCAACATACTTACCCATTCAAAAAAATTATTAAATATCAAAATAGAGACAGCCGAAAATGATCTTTATAACAGCAATATCTGCCCGCAGACTGACAACGGTGGAAGTGCAGCTCTGGATTACCTCCTTTATGTTCTGTTCATCTCTGTATTTAAAATACTTTATTTAAGATAAAAATGTACCAACATTAAGATGACTACTTTATCTAGCATGGTTTAGACTAGTATAGTCTGGAATAGTGGGGCAATTCTGTTTCTAGTTGTAGGCAAGTGATGGTGTCTGCCTCTCTTTCTTTTCAGATGTACTATTGCCAAAGGTGTGTATATACTGTGAAACTTCCTTTACACAATCTCTGTACTTTAGTATTGCTATAAATACTGCAATGTATACTTGTTGCATTTCCTTATACTTTTTTTTAAATAAATTATGTCTTTATTGGTGCTGGTCAGTCAAAGTACAGAAACAGCAATGCACAAAACATACAGCTGGGTAGGCACCTCACTGCACATAAAACTAACAGTAATTCAGACTTCAGAGATAACAGAAGATAGGTATTTATAACCCTCTCAACTGTATCATAATAACCATATCAGATGAAATATTGAGGAATACATCAATCGTATTGCATAGTGAGAAAAAAGGGTAAAGAGCAGGGGCGGAACTACCGGCGTTGAAAGCGGTGCACCGCACCGGGGCCCATGGAGATAATGGGGCCCACAGCAGCCACGGCTTCAGCCACTACTACAGTGCCATGGCCAGATTTCCCGCAGCGCTGTGGCAGCGGTGGAGGCTGTGGGTTCAATAATCTCCATGGGTCCGCTATGGAGGTTCCTGTATGAGCTACACTATTGCTAGTGTTTTTACTAAACGTAAAAACACTAGCAATGGTGTAATTACCACAAATAATATAATAAAAAATAGTCACCAATATTAATAGCCTATTAAAATATTGGTACCTATTTTTATTTTATTATATCACAAATAGTTATTACACATATAATAGACCTATACAGAGAAAACAGGAATAAAATGTCCTGGCGAGGGGAGTGGGGGGCCCCAAAGCATATATTTGCACCTGGGCCCATGACTCACTAGTTCCACCTCTGGAAAAGAAAAAAAGGTGGGGTGTTGGATAGGGGAGGTACTGGTTGTAGTAATTTAGGGTATTGTTGTAGGTTATGAAATCCAAATGGAGAACTGAGTGCAGTCTAGGAAGTTAAACCAAGAGGCCCATGTGGTGATGTAGTCTGCATAAGGTAGAACTCTCAGTTATACCACATGAAGGAGGGGATGCTGAAAGATTTCCAGTGCACTGGGATGACTGCTCTAGCAGCATCACTGACATGTAACAGGTAGGAGTGTTTCAAGGCAGATGGGGCTCTGGGAGGGAGAGGGAGTATCCAGAATTGAGCCCAACTATTTTCCAGGATGTCATGATAATTTTGTCCCAGAAAGTTCTTTTTCGGCTATCTCTATTTCGAATAGCAGTCATTTTATATTTTATTTTCCTGAATGGGTGAGTTTACCGATATGCATTTTTTTTTTTAGGTTTAGGCTCTGGGTAAGGGAGAGTTAGGGTTAGGGTCAGGCTGCAAGGAAGGGAGGGTTAGGGTTAGGGTAATAGAAGGGGAGGGTTAGGGTAAGGATTAGAGAAAGGGTTGGGGTTAGATTCGGAACTGGGAGAGAATGGCCCTACCGAAATAGGGCCCTTCTTGACAGGAACCCACACCCATCTTTGGGCACCCTCACCAAATGTGGGACATTGGGCCTGATCCAGAACTACGCTGATGCACTGTGCTTACTAAAGCACAGTGTATAGGCGTCCACTCTCCCGACACTCCCCCTGTTGTTACGCTAAGCCCTCCCTCCCTCATTAAACTAACTGCACCCGCCCACCTTCACTAACCTTAACGTAGTAACGCTGGGGGACGCCCCCTCCAGTGTCACTACGCTGTTCCTACGGATCGTTGATCGGGCGTTGCCGTAGCTACTCCGGGCAACATCTGCACGGCGCATGCGCAGATCGGTTTTTCAGCGTACTGCTACGGCGGGCGTAGTTCTGGATCAGGCCCATTGACACTGAAGCATAGAAACACTGCTAACAGGTGAGATTGACATATGATAGAAAGGAGAAGAGCATTTAAGGGGTCCTGTGCCACATATGATGATGATGTTGGTCTCGATCACTGCGATCAGTCATTATGCGCCATCAGTGTGCACCATTTGGAAAATACAAGGTCATTAAAGGGGGATAGTAAGGTATTGTAACTACGTTCTGACATACTGTGGGGGCCCTACAAATCTATCCATAATGAGTATCTTATATAGGGTGGAGATCACAGACTGTATTCAGACTTAAGAGTGCTTTAAGAGCGCACGGCATAGCAAAAGTCGGCACTTATGTGGCAAGTGCACTCCCATGACACTCCCCTCTGACAGACGGAATTTAGCTGACTTCCGCATCCCTTAGCCCTACCTTAACTTTTCTGGGCCGTATTCAGATTACTGTAGATTTACTGGTACTTTCAACAAAATCAATGAGTAAACATAAATAATATGATGTAAAGTGAGGATTAATCAACAGAAAGTTGTATAAATTATTTGTTCATTCAATAATAATGCCTGTCTGCTTTAATTGAAATCCTGTAATAAACTTGGATAGTGAGATTAGTACACTGTGTACCCTCCTTCATCAAACTGTGTCACCTCTGTCATTACCCTTTGCCTTCCTTCATCACACTTTTGTCACTTCATCACACTATGCCCCCAAATCATCACACTATTGCCCCTTTATCATCACACTGTACCTCTCCTCACTTTTTTTTCCCTTTCTTACTTTGATCCCCCCCCCCTTCTCTCTATGACCTTCTTATCTTCGGTCTTATTCTGATCCCATCCTGTATTATTTTAATGAATGTGCACACTGGTCTTAGACTGCCCTCCTGATCGAGGGTGCCTGGGCGATGGCCAAGTGTGCCTAGTTTCTACCTATTGCATACCTCCCAACATTTGAGAATTTGAAAGAGGGACAAAATTTAGCGGCCTAGTAGAGGGAGTGTGTTTTGTACCACCCAGTGGGCGTGTCTGGGAAAGTGGGTGTGTCTTACACCACCCAGACCAGCGGGTCTAGTACCTGCCCCTTTTATTTGACAACCATCCATATGTCTGCCTCTTATTATTATGCCTGCCATCCATAGGTCTACCCCTTATTATTTGTCCAGGATTCAAATGTCCAGTCTCCATATCTGCCCTTTTATTTGTCCTACCTCCATGTCTGCCCCTTATTATTATTATGTCATGTCTCCATATGTCTCCTCCCTGTTTTTTTGTCCAGTCTGCCCCTTACTATTATGTCCAGCCTCCATATCTGCCTCTATATAATTTGTCCAGCCCTCACGTCTGCCCCTTGTAATGTACATCCTCCATGTCTGCCCGTTTTAATGTCCAGTCCCCATTTTTGCCCCTTTTAATATTGAGCCTCCATGTCTGCCCCTTATGTCCAGCCCCCATGTCTGCCCATTATGTCCAGCCTCCATGTCTGCCCCTTTAAATGTCCAGCCTCTATTGTCTGCCCCTTTAAATATCCAGCCTCCATTATCTACCCCTTTAAATATCCAGCCTCCATTGTCTGCCCCTTTAAATATCCAGCCTCCATTGTCTGCCCCTTTAAATGTACAGCCTCCATGTCTGTCCCTTTATATGTCCAGCCTCCATTGTCTACCCATTATGTCCAGCCACCATTTTCTGCTCCTTATGTCCAGGCTCCATTGTCTGCCCCTTTAAATGTACAGCCTCCATTTTCTGCCTTTATATCCATCCTCCATTGTTTTCCCCTTATGTCCAGCCTCCATGTGCCCCTTATTTTCATCCTTTTCTTACTTCTTACTTACCATTGACGTCTTCTCCCTTCCTCCATGAAGCTCCCGCTCTCTGCTGTTGCCTCTCCGGCGGTCACGTGGTGCGGTACAGGTAATATAGGGCTCCTACGGGAGCCCTGTAGAACCAAACCAGTTTGCAGAATGGCAGTGACTGCATAGGTTCGGTCACTGCCATTCACAGTAACAGGTTTGGTCCCGGGCTTTACAAAAAAATCCTTAATTAAATGGGGCTATTTTCAGGATAAACACAACCCTGCACTTGTACAAAATAATGAAAGATTACATTTACCCATCAATTATTTTTTCAAACATATTTTTGAATAATAATCTGGAGAAGAAAGAGAAAAGAGGAAGAGGAATCCAAGCTTGTTTGATATATATAGAGGACAGCTTACATCACGGAATGTTTAAGGAAAAGGCAAACACATCGCTAAATGAATATATATGTGACTTTCTTTTAGAAGTAGAAGAAACAGGGATGAAACCAAGCAGGAAAAAGTAAGATAATTATAAGCATAAAGCCAAAAACATTGTGAAAAGGTATACAGTCTTCTGTTAATAAGACAACCATAAGGAAGCATGTATTTTTTAAGAATTATTATTTGTATGTGTATACATTACAAATATAAAATAAAATTGGCTTTTACAATAATTGATTATGTACTTCTGTTATCTTGTTGTTTTTTTCCCATTTTCTGGGCCTGGTTCTGATTTAAGAAGTAGCTTGAAAATAATAGAGGGAAGTTACTCCTGGGCTAAACCGATTGCAAGGCAAGAGGGAAGTTACTCCTGGGCTAAACCATGTTGATTGCAGGGGAGTCATATTTCATCTGTTGCGAACAGTATTAGAGTTGAGAAATGATGTTTCCTATCCCAATCTATATAACAGTGTAATAGTAAAGCGAGTCAGTATCTGTGTGCAGTAAGCAATTCAAAGATATATCCCTACATGCAAAGAATACAATTAACTTGACTCCCCCTAAAATCAACATGGTTTTAACCAGGTGTAACTTTCCTCTCTTAGGACCATATTCACAGATACGATTTTGCGTGGTTTTAGGAGCGGATCAACTGTGCATGCGTAGTAACTTTTTCCACTCAAGTTATATAGGATTTAGGTACGGAAGTCCATTAGGCACAGACTTCTGAATCGCACTTAGGGACATACATATGGAGGGGTGTGTTTGACTTTCATACGGGTGAAGTTGCGTGAAATTGGGTGGGGGGGCATTTAAATGAGATTTTGAGGCCAAGGATAGTAACCGAAAAACCCGTCCATGCTAGGGGAGTGTCATGGGAGTTGCCTTGCTACATGCGCACATATATTTACATATTTTAGATACACGCATCCCTGAATCCGGTGGTTACCTTCAAAATGCTTCTTAAGTCTGAATCAGGCCCTCTGTTGTCAAAGTCTACATGTTGTGTCAGTTTTTTGAGAAGGAGTCTTTACACTAGTTTTTTTCTTCTTTTTGTTAGGAAGATAATGTTCCAGAGGAGTGCCTTGGAGTGAAGGCTTTTTTTTACAGTTTGGAAAAATATGCTTCATTATACAGATAGGAAATTTCATAGTGTTGCATGTGTCAATTGACAGCCCTGGGTGTTCTTAGGCTTCACATGAAAGGAACAAGATGGCTGATGGTTCAGGGTGCATTACTAATACCACCTCCGCAAAAGATGTGTACAGTTTTTTTTCAGTAGAGAAATCTGCTGGGCCCATTCCCAAAGAGGCATAGTCATGCCCAAGGGGCATAACTAGAAAACTGTGGCCCCATAGCAAAATATTTCTAGGGCTCCCACAACTCAGGTTGAGACACAGTGGAGTGGAGTCTATCTCCACAGCTCTGATGTAGAGAGTTACAGTTGATTAAATATCTACTCACCTTGACTCTCTATAGCAGAGGAGACAGACTGCATAGCGCTGCTTTCCAATTACCTGGTGCCAGCTCCTGGGGTGGTGCAGTTTGGGGGCTGGTGGTCCAGCAGGCCCCATAAACTGCTGGGCCTCAGTGCAGTTGCACCCATTGCACCCCCAATAGTTACGTCCATGGCCATGCCCCCAGTGATTTGGGCACACCCCCACTGACGACTTGCTCTAACCTTATCTTCCATATAGCTGGGGAAAAATTGAGAAAATGTCTGACGTTCATAAAAATAGATTTCATGAATGTCCTGAATGCAGGTCATGCTCCAGTTACTTGCCACCCTTCTGGTCCATATAGGGAAATCTCCAAAGATTGGTATCATCAGGATCAGCAGTCCATATTCCCAGTAGCTGTTTTGACTCCTGCCATCATCATGGGAAAGAATAGGCAAACACAGTCAAAGTGCAGTCAAATTAAAACTTCATTAAGTCCAGATGATGCCAATGCATTGAAAAAATTTATTAGTTCAGCCTCCTTCCACAGTAATAAATTATGTCTCTCCCCACCTCTTCTCAGTTAGGGAATGTGTGCTATGGGCAGATTCCAAACAAGATAACAGATTACAAGCAGATGGACAATACTTTTACGTAATCTCTTCTGATCCAAGTCTATTTTTGATGCACTTTGAAACAATGCCTCCATAGAGACGTTTATCCATCTGAATAGGCATGATGTACTATCTCAATAGCACAAGGGCCAGATATGCCATCCAAATTTATCCTCAGAAGACAAGCTGGCTGTTAAATGTTTATGTGAAAATTCCTCTTTAGTGATTCACCCTGCTGATAAGGGAGATGCTATTGTGTTGGTGAATAAATCCATGTACATTGACAAAGTAATAAGGCAGTTATCTGATGGATTCTGTTATTACTTATGTTTCTGTTACTTATATGTAGCCAGATCATATTTATTAAGAATAACTATGAACTGAGAACCTATGAAACTACGAAGCAGTTAAGGAATTTACAGACCTGGACCTTGGCTGGCCCTATGTCACCCTTTCCTTTCCCTGCCGATTAATACTTTAATTTCCCCCAAAAAATATGTGGCTTGATTAATAAATGAGTTCACAAAAGAGAAGGAAAAACAAAAGAACAATATTATAACATCATTTAATGGAATAAAAATATACCTTATAATACTGCTCCATATACCTCCATAATAGGGCTCTGCATTCCCCCATAATAAAGCCCTTTATACCCCCTTAATTGTGATCAAATTATCTCTCACAATATTACCACATCATAGGACATATTATATATCACTATTATAAGGAGAACATAAAATCTTATGGGAAATAATTTGAACACAAATAAGGAGGAATAAATAGCTTTATTATAGGGTACAGTGGCTATATTCTTCATAAAAAAGCTCTTTATTCTTCTTTAATTGTGCTTCAATTATCTCCTATAAAAATTCCTATATGCTCCATAACTAAGCTCTTTATTGCTACAAATTTATGTCCAAATTATCCTCTATATTATGCTCTTATAGTTCTATCATTAACCGTTTCTGTAGTCACCTAAAGTAGGTGCATTATAAAATGCTAGTTATGGTATATTATAACACTAAACGGACGGACCTGGACTGACAATACAAGGACAGACAAACAGAACTAACTGGGGAACTCACTCACCAATCAAACAGTCAACCCACAAGGGGGAACAACCACAGGCACTCAGGTAAAGCAGGGGTTAACAACACAGGTAAGGCAGCAAGGTGAAGGTAGGTGGAGAGACACAAAAATGGGGCAACAACCGGGTACAAGGCAAGGAAGGCTAGGGCACTCAAGAAAGCAAAGATCAGAAGCAAGAAGTTAAGAGGCAAGGCAGGAGAGAGAGCAGCACGGGGTAGCAGACGCTATAACCGGCGGGGAGCTACTGCACAGCCTGGGCTTTAAACCCCCAGGAACCAATGGGAGAGAGTGAGAGCAGCGTGCGCCAAATGAACAGCTGGGAGACGGAGACGCGACGGTGAGAGCAGGACTCCGCCTCCCAAGCTGATTGGAGGAGGACGGTAGCCATGGGGACCGGGCGACGCAGCCTAAGGGAAGATGGCTGCGCCCAGGAGTCGCAGGACGACGCGCGCCGGGAGTCACCGCCGAAGCTGGAGGCCTGCGGCGGTTGAAGGTAAGGACGGGAGCTGCGGCCTGTGAACTGCCGTTACACGTCGCCTGCTGCTGGCGGCGTGTAACAGTGCGCTGTGACCCGCTGTCCGGTAAGAAAGGAGTGGGGCGCAGCGCCGTGGAGTTACACACCACCCGATGCCTGCGGTGGTGTGTAACAGGGACAAGACGAGGACTCTCTGCTCACCATAAGTTTTCTATAGCATTTCTCTATACTGGCTGGACTTGATCACCTGGCATGAAGTATGTAGTCCCTTAACTAAATCTTCCACTGGCATATTTGGAAAATGTGAAGTCCACTTAGTTAAACCTGTGGTAATCTGTGAGTAATCTAGTACTTCCCTCAAAAATCTATAATGTATTGTAATGGCATGTTGTTTAGGGGGAGACTGGCTTAACACTTTGTCTAAGGGATTACTCCAATCCAAGTCAGAGAGTCCTCGAATTGCCCCTGCAACATAATATTGCGCTTGAAGAAAAGCCATAGGGTAATGCTCCAATGTGGGATACTTGTCTTTGGCCTGAACAAACGTGAGAGGTTTCCTGGAAGCCTGATTCACCAAATGACCCACATTAAATACCTCACGCTGTTTCCCTCCTGGAATGCTGGATTAGACAAAAACGGCAGAAACAATGATCTATAACCGTTTAAGCCATATTTCGCTCGCAATATATGCCATACCTTTCTAGTATGTCATAGTAAAGGATTACTCTTAATTTTAGGCGATATCTCTAGATCCGGCATATGTAAGAAACTGGTAAGGCTGATACCCTCCAAGAATGCTTGATCCACAGTATCATCACAGTACACCTGGGTATCATGTAACCAGTCTTGTAGATACTGCAACAGTGCTGCCAAAATATATATCCTTATATTTGGGAGATTTACTCCACCATTAGTTACAGTGTGCTGCAGTTTTACCAAACTAATACGTGCCGCACCATCTTTCCATATAAACTTCCTAAATAAAGTATGAATTTTCCTAATATCACCCTGAGATATCAATAATGGTAATGATTGTATAAGGTACATCAATCTCGGGAACGTGACCATTTTTATTACATTAATACGGCCTAGAAAAGACAGCGGAAGCTGACGCCACCCCTGCAACTCCATCTTTATCTTCAACATCGCTTCACCATAATTCAGGTCATAGAGTCTAGAATGTTTCTTCGGTAATTTGATACCTAAATACACTATATAGTCTTTTGCCCACTGAAACCTCATGCCTCTACCCCACACAGGAATGTGATTATTCTTACTCAACGAAATAGCCACCGATTTAGCCATATTGGGGTAGATCCAGAACTACATCCGTCTTCCATAGACGGGCGTAATTCAATAAAAAGTAGCTACTGCGCATGCGTAGTAGCTATTGTATGTAATCTGCATATCGTTTTGATACGTAGATTGTGTATATGCTAGACTGCATATACGCAATCTACGTATCGAAACGATACGCAGATTACGTACAATAGCTACTGCGTATGCGCAGTAGCTACTGTTTATTGAATTACGTCCATCTATGGAAGACGGGCGTAGTTCTGGATCCGGCCCATTGACTGCAAAGTCCGATGTCTTCCCGTATTCGTCCAACCTGCTTATTATTAAACTTAACGATTCCTTCGGATTTGAAATATATAATAATATGCAATATATAATAATACATCATCCGCAAATGCCGAAATTTTAAATTCCACTCTCCCTATTTTTATTCCATGAAAAGCCGCTAAATTATCCAAAATACGAAATAAAGGATCAATGGACAGGTTGAACAACAGGGGCAACAACGGGCAACCCTGACGCATTCCTCTACACATTAATATTTCACTGCCTAATACTCCATTAATGAGCAATGCTGTTTTGGGACAGGTATAAAAATATCTCACTAAATTAATGAAAGAAGCCTCAAAATCCCTCTCTGTTAAAACAGAAAACAAGTGTGGCCAGGAAACGGTATCAAAAGCTGCTTAGGCAGCATTTGGTCAGAAGTCGACTGGGCCGATTTTGTCACAGCCGCGATCGCAGTTCTTATGGCCTTTACCGCCTGTCTACCTTGCACAAAGCCAGCCTGATGTGATGTTAACAGATCAGGTAACACAGATTGTAAGCTGTTGGTAAAAAGTTTAGATAATATCTTGAAATCGGTGTTCAATAATGTGATCGAACGATAAGAATCCACATTTATCGGATCCTTATTAGGCTTGGGGATTAAAGTAGTACTGGCATTATTAAATGTCGGTTATATAGGGTTATCACTAAATATTGTACGATATATAGCTCTAACAGCGGTGGTACAAGGGAAGGTTGCAGCATTTTGAAATACTCGCTAGTAAATCCATCCGGACCAGGGGCTTTTTGCAATTTCAACTTAGATATTACCATATTCAATTCCTCAGCCGTTATGTCTGCAGTTAGAATTTCCTTCTGAGCTTGGGATAATCTGGGCAGTTGTGCCTCTTGTATTAGAGAGGCTTGTAAATGTTCATCATGTGGGATTTGGTTATATAACTGCTCATAAAATCCCTGAAAATGCTTAAGAATATCCTGTGTGAACACCGAGAAACTATGGCTGTAATAAAGGATCGCTTCCTCCATGGTTTGGACATTCTAGATAATAAAAGTCCCTCTTTGTCTCCCCATCTAAAATATTTGTGTCGGACATAGTCTAAATCTACCTTTACCCTAGACGTAAGAAATCCTTCCAGTACCTGTCTTGCCTGTAAATAGGCAGTCTTGTTGTCTTCCGTAAAGGAAGCTAAATAAGTCTGGAAAGCAGTCTGTGCCTCTATTTGTAGTAGATCATACCGTCTCTTATCCTGTCTGCGTTTACTAGCCATATAAGACATTATGTGTCCCCTCATTACCGCTTTGGAGGTCTCCCATAATAGGACCGGATTATCCCAATGTTCAATGTTATTGTCTAAAAGGTCGGTTAGGTGGGTTGTAAGATAAGTTGTAAACTCAGGGGTGTTGTAAAGATAATTAGGAAACCTCCAGCGATGACTTGTGCGAGGATGTGTTGGGGCTTCTAGTATCAAAGAGATTGGGGCATGGTCCGAGATTACGATATCTCCTATTTCTACTAATTTTATTTTTGTAAATAAGAAGTGAGAGATGAGGAAAAAAATCGATCCTCGAAAAGCAACCATGAGCCGCTGAATAACAAGTATATGATTTCCCTGTAGGATTTGTTATTCGCCATGGATCACTGACATTATGTGTATGTTTGAAATTCTGTAAGGTGTTCCAGTACATATTTCTTTGTAAATGTGGACTAGATGATCAATCCAATAAAGGATTATCCACTAAATTGAAATCCCCCCTATGATTAAGTTATATAAAGTTCTTTGAGAGAGAAGAGCCGAAAGAGATTGCAAAAAAGTATGTGGTGTATCATTAGGAGTATACACATTGAGCAACGTATATTTAGTCTGCCATATTTATACATTGATAAGCAGAAAACAGCCGTTGGGGTCTAAAACCTGATCCAATATTTTACATTGTAGATTCTGGTGAAACACCGTGGCCACCCCCCTGCTTTTATTCTTAAGATTTGCGGAAACACAGTTACCTATCCATGGAGCTTTAAGACCTGCCACACTCCCCTCCTTCCAATGCGTTTCCTGAATAAACACAATATCTGGGTTACGTCTTCTTATAGGAGTTAACCCTTTTTTCCTTTTAATTGGGGTGTTTAACCCATCCACATTCCAAGACCCGTGGGTCCCGATTTTGGTTTCCATTAGATTGCATTCCCAAGAACTGAGTAATGACAACCTGACAAAATATACCTAACGCCAACAACTCCCAATTTTAGAAGCATGTTACGTGCAGTGTCCCCCCATCTATCACACAACATCTGGAACAACAAATACTCACAATCATACACCAATATGAGCATCTTGACATAACTGATGTACAATGCAACAACGCCTTTTTTTGTTACATAACTTTCTACTACTATTGAACCGTCACTGGGCCCCGTTATGATTTTAGAGGCACAGTGTGATAAAAAAACTTAACTTACAAAATAAGAACAAGGAGTAAAACCCCTGAGTTTGATTTATCCCAATAAACAGTATAATTCAGCCTGTGATAAACATTTGAAAAATCCCATTTAGGCAATGTTAGTGTGGACGTGCGTTCCCCAGAAAGTGTTCCTTAGCCTTCTGGGGGTCAGTAAAGAAGAGAGTTTTTGCTCCCTCACTGACCCTCAATCTTGCCGGGTACAGCAAGGCAACACTCTTCTGATGCTCTACTAAATAGCTACACACCTAGGAAAATGCCTTCCGTTTCTGTGAGACTGAAGCTGAAAAATCTTGGAGCACCAAAACTCTCTGATCCCCCACTTTCAATTGTTGCTGTTTACGATAGGCGATTAGCAACTTCTCCTTATTCCTAAAATCCAGGAAACGCGCAATAACTGGGCGAGGCCTATTGCGGTCACCCTGACCATCTGGTCCCAATCTATGCGCCCTTTCTATGGCGAGTGCTGAAAATCAGTTAAACTTTAAAGAATAGTTGTGCCCAATAGCTCTATTAATTGCTGACCTTTATAAGAATCAGGGACCCCAACAAACCTTAAGTTGTTTCTTCAGTTACGATTTTCAAGGTCCTCTAATTTGTCGGACATGGACTTAATAAAAAAAAATCTTGGGCCGACAGTTGTTCTAGCATTACATGTGCTGCGTCCTCAGCGACACTAGTGTGCTGTTCCACTTCAGTCAGCCGCACACTGTTAGACTCTATTTTCGCTAAGGTGCTATCGAATTTCACCTGTAAATCCTCAAATCTCTTATCTATTAAAGGCATAATAGCCTTTGAAATTTCATGTATAATCTCTGCAGTGGACAGCTGGGACTACTGTCCCGGGCACGGACCTGATGGGGGGCCGCCGATACTTACCTAACTCTGTAGCAGCAGGTATCAGTGGTATCCTGCACATAGGGGGCGGGGCCCAACAGCTGGGTCCCGGGCCCCACATGTGATGATGGTGGCCCTGTCCACAAGGATGAACAGACACTAGTAAATACCTGTTGGCAATCTGCACTAAGCAAACCTGTGTGCCTTTAAGGAATCTGAAAAATGATTACCCAAATTTATAATTTTTTTTAAAGTTTGTACAGTATCTAGTGAATATGTATTTTGACACAAAATCTTTCCATTCCCCAGCAAGCAAAAAAAAAAAATCTATTTTTTGTGCATTTATAAACCTGCCTTCTTTTAAACCTCCATAAACAAGTCACATGACTTCATGATGTGGTTGAGCAAACAGATACCTACTGCTCTAACCACACTGTAATTTAAAGCAAGTAAGTCATCAAGAGGAAAGGTGTTCATCAACTAGAGGCAAGTTTATATCTATATTGCTCAACTGAAATAACTATACAGTAATCTACAGGTTATAGTACAATGTAGTAATCATTTTCCAATGTTTATAGTCTGAGTGTTTTACTTAGTTTCTTCATTTAGACATAACAGTTTGATATTCACAATTCTTTTCTAGTCAATTTCTAGATTAAATCATATATATATACATATATTGCAAATCACGGGAACATAGCACTCCAAAAATTGCACAAAAGTATATATGCTCAGGTGCTCATCTTTAACCAAACAGTTTATATAGATACACACGAGTGGCACTCAGAGACTTGAAAAAAAAGTAATAGGAATCCTAAGATTCAGTCCAACCTTTCAGTTTATTTATTCAAACTGTCATCAGGGACATCTGATGTCCTTGATGACAGTTTGAAAAAATAAACTGAAAGGTTGGACTGAAATTCCTATTACTTTATTTCAAGCCTCTGAGTGCCACTCGTGTGTATGCAGCTATCTATCTATCTATCTATCTATCTATCTATCTATCTATCTATCTATCTATCTATCTATCTATCATTGAGAAATAATAAAAAAAAAATTAATAGAGTAAATTTATAGCCAAACATACCAGTAGGTTTTGTTATAAATTTGTCATAGTAAATTTATTATTTTGTCATAGTAGCTGAAAAAATGTGTGCTTATTTGTACTAAATACATTTATTGGAGAGTTCAAGCTCTTGTTTTGTACCATATGTATACAGTATTATAACAATTAAGTATCTCTGTTGAATTACTGTACTTACCTAAAGTATGATTGCGTACAGTATGTTTGTGAAGTAACTTTTATGAGGAAAAAGTCTATTGGTTTATTTATGATTAAAATGGATAGTGTTTGTACTGTACAAAACTTCAAAGCTGCCAAATGGGGTATATAAATCATCCATACACACATAGAGCTTGTGTAAAACCCCAAAATCGAACAAGCCTTTTTAAAAAATTTTGTGTAAAATAATTAACTTTTATATTTCACCTAATGTATGTCCCATTTAGTGCTGCAGAACACTACTGATACCACCATTTAGCTTATTGCCCTAATGCTGTAAAGGCAGTAGCTCTTCCAGTGCTTTTAGATACAGGTTTGAAACACACAAAAAACATGATATTTGTAGCAGAATATTTAATAAAAAATTAAAACATAAATAAAACATTATCTACTCACAAATGAAGATAAAAGTGAATCTTGTTATTCTAGTAAAGAGTTGAAAAGAGTTGCACCTTCAGGAATAAAACCCATAGGGGTGTGGCAGTAAATTTATGAGTATATATTTATGGCAGCTGCCATTTAATGTACAAGTTCATGTGTGTTTCCCAGCAATCCACATGCTGAAAGACTAATAAAACAGCTTATCATTAAAGATTAGAGACAACAGATGAAATAATGTTTGTAGCTCAGACTCTCTTCACCAGATGTCAGAGGGCAAACATTGTTTACTTTTCATGGGCAGATCTACCACAAAGTATTATCAAGAAAGTGAGTCTTGTTCCTAAGGAATTTGAATAAATAACTTTAATGCTTCTTATTTGACAATCTGCATGTATCATATATTTATTTTACTTGTATACTTTATGGAATTTTGATAGGTATGTCTTTCATCTGTCATAATTGTAAATGTCCATAGGATGTGCTAATAACTTGCAAAGTGTTGCTTTTAACAACTTGATCACTATATGATTTATGTTTTTTTTTCTTTTTCTTAACACACTTCTAATTTACTTGATATATTTTAGATCTAAATAGAGAGAATTTCCATTAACATATAAGGCTTTTAGATAAGAATAGTTTCTGCCATTAGTAGAACTATCACTGATGTTTGTGGGGTACTATTGTTGATAGTTAAAGAAGAAATAGTTGCTTTGAGTAAAGTGAAAAATTGCAGCAGTATATGTAAACCTAAACTCAGGGGCATTTCAACAAGTGAAGGGGCCCTTGTGGCCCAGTTTGTTCATGCCCCCCCCCATCCCCTAAGGCCTAGACTTTGGTGCAGAATGTGTGTCATGGGGCCCCCTGTTGTAAAGTGGCCCGTGTGCACTGCACACCCTGCACCCATTATAGATACACCTATGCCTAAACTGTATTTAAGGATATAACATGGTTGCCGACTTTTGGCAGCTTCCCTCCGGGAGATCCCGGAGAGAAGCTAGCGACACATGCAGGGGCGGGGCTTAATGACGCAGGTTATGCAAATCTCGTCATTAGGCTCCGCCCCCTGGATCATACTGACCCGTTTTAACTTGAAATAGGGGTCAAGACGGGGCTTGATGCCGCAAATTGCGTCATCAAGTCCCTTCCTGTGCCTAGCAACACTAGTATACTAGGTTTGCTAGGCAGGGGGGCAGGACTGGAGGCCGTGGTTTCAGTGAACCCACGGGCCTCAAGTCACTTGCGGGAGATTTGATGGCTCTCCCGGAGTACCGGGAGTACTGCCCGAATTTCGTGAGTCTCCCGGTCATTCCGGGAGAGTCAGAACCCTGGGATATAAGCTGCTGACAATGAGCCAGCTTCACACTGAAACACAAAAACAACACATGCTATATTCTGAAAAATAAAACCACACAGTTATTGGGTCTTCTGGTTGGCTATGCATTGTGCAAGTGTTCTTTGTTATTTGACAAGATAATTAGAATTTCATGAATCAAATTTTTTTTAAAAGCAACATGTTTCATCTGATTTACCTAGCCTGTCAACACAAAGCATGAACAACATTTCCATACTTTAAGGGAATGGATTGTAAGGTTAAACATTGCTTCAATGCAGGGGCATCACAACATTTTTTGTTGGGAGGGGGGTTCAAGAATTTAGCCCATCTCTTGGCGCTCCCCTCCCCCCTCCCATTTGCAAGCTTACCCTGCTGAAGCTTCCTCTCCCCTCTGCGGTGCACTGTCTGCTTACTGAATGATGCTGATGTGACCTTGGGGTCACACCAGCGTCACTCAGATGAGAGGGAGCTGCTGATACAAAGAGGAGATGCTGACAGAAGATTACAAAGACAATGCCTGACACTGTCTCTGTGCAATCCTCTGCCATAACTCCCCCGATGGCACATCTTGCTGTGGTTCCCCCTTGATATTCTGGGGGAGGTGGGGGACAAGATGCTTCCATCCCCATTCCAACCCCTATGCTCTAATGTTCTCATATAAGCTTTGGCCTCCATGGTGTTACTGGAGTTGAACAATACTTAATGGAAATTATTGGGTTGAACTATTGCGCACTTCTGCAAATATTACCTCATCTGGATTTATTTGAGAATGTGACTTTGCCGTAATTAGGCTACAGCTGTTTATCCCTTCTGTCTCACCCATTTGATCACAGGCAGTCACAGAGTGCATTCTATTCTGAGTAGCAGCAATTGAGTGTGCTTTTTTTCTAAGAAGTGCTACAGGCCCACAGACAGGGAGTGACAATGGGGGCAGCTGTCCTTGAGGTTCAGAGGGGCCCGGAAAAACCACTGCTTGAGACAACGTCTGCAGACTTAAGGCCACCATACACTAGGGCAATTATCGATCCCAGCAGGGGTGGCCCGATAAATGGGCCGATTTCCCGAAAGGGAATTCTTCTGTTATCGGCACCATGCACCTCCTCTGCTGGGACCGATAATCCTAGCAGAAGAGGGGAGGGGGGAGGCAGGGCTCTTTATGGCGCTGCTGCCGAGCTATGTACAAAGCTGCTCTGTCAGAGAAGCATAGTGCATAGATCTGCAGCAGCGGTTATTACAGGGAGAAATACAGACAAGAATCAGCCGTAGCCGCGCTTCACACAGCACGGATTCGGCAGAACCCTGTCTGTACTACTCCTTGCAATAGCCGCTGCTGTATATCTATGCACTATACTGCTCTGACAGCTTTGAAGGTATAATTCAAAGCTGACAGAGCAGCTTTGTACATAGATATGGAGCAGCGTCTATTGCAGGGATAAGGAGCCATTCAGCTTGCTGATTGGCTCCCTTAAAATATCGGGAGCTTTCTCACAATGTTTATTAACTTTCCAAAAGACCAAATAATCGCACCCAAGCATTTCTGGTGTGTTTATTTGGCGTTTGGAAAAACGATCTTTACCACTAACTAATTATTTGCCCACTCACCCGATAATTGGGTGATCGGACAGATAATCGCTCTAGTGTATGGCCACCTTTAGGGCTCTATTAACAAAGCTTTTTACTCTATTTTCAGTTCATTTTGAAGTGGTAATGCCTGTTTTCACATAAAGACAGGCACTACCACATTAAAATGAAGTCCACCATATTTACAAACCATGAAAAGTTGCAGTTTCCATGGCGATCCATGTAAATATTGGATGTCTCCTCATCTTCTGAATGCGGGCCGGTGTTTCGTTATATTTATTTAATGTTGGAGCAGAGTTTTACAATCCGCTCCAAGAGTAAATATAACGCCATCTCTGGATGGGGTTATTGTAGTTATTCCAGCAGTCACCCCATATACCCCCCTCTGCCCCCAATACCTGTTATGAGGGGGAGGAAAAGGGGGGTATGTATGAGGAGATGGCTAGAACACACATACATGCATGAAAAAATAAAAATGTTAAATAAATAAAAATGTTAAATATTATTTTTTTTATTTATTTCTAAGTAAAAAATAAATCAATAAATAAACAATAATAGTAAAATTAAAGGAAAAAAAAAAAGTTCAAGTTCAAACTTGACCCAAGACCCACCATGAACACACTGCGAAGTGAATTCGGTGAACGAAGCTAAGTAAATAGAGCCCTATATCTGCCCTTTACTGACACACAGGCTATCTGTGGAGAATGTCTTCAGCCTATGAGTCATCGCTTTCTGCTAAGTGAGACAGGAGAAATCTCCAGCCAGCGATGATTCATTCACACACTATGGACCGGATCCAGACCTGTGCCTTCTAGATGTTATGTGTATTTTACGCACGTAACACCTATTGCATGGAAATTTGTTCCATATGATAGGAATTACAAGGAAAGGGCCTGTGCTTCCCCGAAGCAATTAAATTGTACAGTAGTGGAGGGATTAGGTAGTTATGGTTGGACGGACACAATTTAAGTACGAGAGAGGGGAGTGACAGAGGGAAGTCACTCCCCTCTTCTGTGCAGACTTTAAGAGCCCCGTCTGGATTAGGTCCTATGAGAGCAACTTTCTCTCCTTACGTTGTCATATGATCTTTCGTGGCTCCCTGGTTATATTTATGTGTGCGCAATTCTTACAGCATTTGACAGTATAAACCCTAATAAACCCAGCACAAATGGTAGTAGTTTATTAGAAGCGTGATAAGGTAGTGCTAGTATTAGGGCATTTTTTATAAGTTTATCAATAAAAACAAATAGTAAAAATTTGGCACATCAAGTAGGTAAGCCATATGTCCCTGTTAAATCAATTCATGCAGTTTATTTTAACTTTTTGTTAATTTATTGTTAAAATTATTCATTAGCAAGATGACATTGCAAAAATAAGGTAACAATAACCAATGCAAACAGAGAGATTGAATTATCTACTCTACAGCAAAAGGCTGTAGCTAGAAATTTTTGTGCCAGGGGCAAAAAGGAAAAAATGGTGCCCCCTGATCCTGAATTCCAAATCAATTAGACTTTATATATTAACTCACTGGCGCCTGTTAAGTTTTGCGCCATGTGTGACCACCCCTATCGCATACCTCTAGTTACGGCCCTGCTCATTTGTCTACTAGAAATTAACAGTGTGTGTGTGTGTATTTTTAAACCTATAACTCTACTGAAGGTAACAGTAATCTCTCCCATCACTAGTATCCCATACCATACATTAGCTGCCATTATCCTTTAAGACTCTCTAAAGCTTTGCCCTATTCTTGCCCTAAATGCTTCCTTCCGTCATACAATCTATGTTTTATATTCTGAATTTTCCACAGGGACTGCACTGACTACAGTGTTCATGATATCTGCTACAGCTTAAGGTCATCATTTGATTTCAGTACTCCTGTACCTCTCTGTTGCATTTGCCACTGGTCAGGGCAAGTAAGTCCAAGTATTCTGGCTGTGCTGGCTGATTACTGTTGGACACCTAAAAATGATGCCCCTCCGGCAAATCACAGCTGAAAATCCTATGCATCAACATTTTACAGGCAGATGCCCTGCTCTCCTACATGCAGACTTGTGGATTACAAATCTTCTATGACATTTAATACTTGGCAACTAGCAATATGCCTCTTTCGGGTATAAATTTCTCCTCCTTAAGACAATGTTTGCGCCCTTATGGACCATGGACTGTATTCACACTTACCCTAGTATTCCATACAGTAGCCTCAGCAGCGTAGGCTACCGTACAGAATACTTTTTTAATCCCACAGCCAACTTTAAGAAACAATATGCTACTCTCATAAGTATCTGTAATGCCTGCAAATCAGGTTTTATAACTAAAACCAATTTTGAGCACTTGGACACTCGATGCCCAAAGGTAGAAACACTGTACTTGCTGCACAAAGTACATAAAAATGAGAGGGCACCACTAGGCCACCCAAAATTGTTCCAGTAAAATTAAAGATCAAGATCAACTGAGCTCACCACAAGACTTTTGTAATGTGGGTACCGTAAGAAATCAATCAACTGGGCATAGTATGAGGCCAAACAACAGAAGAAGGTAAAACTATTGACTTCTAAAACTAAACCTGCTCTGCAGAAAGACACCTTAAGATTTGTCAAAAAGTTTAACAGAAATTGGAAGCAAACAGAATATTCTCCTGAAACACTGTTCTATTCTGAAGAATGGACTGGATCCAGACTATTTACGTTCGTTTTCCAGACTGTCTGTTTTGTAAACTTTTGCTTTTTGCTTTAACCACTTCTTAATTATTTGTTCCTTTATATGCCAAATGTCACCTTTGTGGAATGGTTGAGTGATGACAGATAAACGACTTACCATTTACGTGCAAAATAATAGTGTTACGGAAGAATTCATGCACATTTTGTTAAACAAACACAACCTCATTGACCAGGCAATGGTTCAGTCATCATCATATAAACATAGAATAAGCCTTTCTATTCCACATATACTCTGACACGTCTCCTCTTCAATGTTGTTGACCTTTGTCCAAACAGTTAACAGGCCCTAGACAGAAGCATCACATTTTAAACTGTCTGTATTTATTCCAATGAAAAACATTACTTTGTGTCTCATGCACAGGGGCGTATTTTCCCCTTGGCCAGGATGGCACCCGCCAGGGGTGCCAGCCAAAGGGAGGCGCCACCTGGCGATGCCATCTGTGACTAAGGTGTAGATACACCCCTGCCCGTCAGTTTTTTACCATCCAGCCACAGTCTGACGGCTTGTGGCACATGATGGG
>WWET01000635.1:569739-580279 GCA_011038615.1 Limnodynastes dumerilii | reverse complement strand
TAGTTGGGGGGGGGGGGCTGGAGGCACATGATGGGAGTACTGGGAGTGAATGGGTAATGGTGGGATGTTTGAAAAAGAGAAAATCTAAAAAGACAAGGTGTATATGCATAAATAACAAGTAAGGAAATACTGTTGCTAAGTGAGCATATTATGAATAATTGTATACTTGTAAGCACAGCCCAATCTCTTTAAACACATCTTTCATCTCAATAAATGGAAAAGGTAGATAAAAATCATGTCATGTGTTCTTATGCCTTCTATCACCTATTTACCAAACAGATTTTTAACAAAAATATGGTAGTAGCTTAAAGAAATCTTTAAAGATATCGAAATCAGGTGTCTGTCCTCATATAGGTGTAATATGAAAGTCAGAATGTTGTAAAGTTGACAAATTGCCAACAGTTCACTATACTATATGCGAGAGGTTTGTTAACTTGAAACTTGTCATATAGCATATGGTAATGCCAACACTTAACAATGTTCTGCATTACAATAACACCACCCTAAACCCTAACCCATACTCAACCCTAAGCGCTGATCCTAAAACCAACCCTAAGCCTATCCCAAATGGCAAACAAAAAGTTTATTTTATTATTTATTTCCAAGCAAATAAAAAAAAAACAAAAAAAACTTGTTCTCTTCCCAGAGAGAAAGGTGGTATAAAAAGATATATAGTCACAAAGTGATATGAGTGCGCAAAGTTATTAGTCCTTATTAGTCTATGAAGGTATCAAACATACAGTTCCTTTTTTCCAAAGGATTCGTTTTTTTCCCCCAAACACTAGACTGATTTTTCCCAGTCGCAGCCACCAATGTTCCAGAGTGAGAAGGTTCTTTTTCCCCCAGATATTTCTAGTGAAACAAAAAGAAGGAACAGGGGCGCTCCATTGTGTAGATCAAAATGTATTAAGGTCAAGAAAGGCTAGAGGAACTAAACATGCATAGCTTGGAGCAGAGAAGGGAGAGGGGGGACATGATAGCAGCTTTCAAATACATCAAGGGTTGTGACCAGCTAGAGGAGGGTACCATTTTTCAAAAGAAAAGGTGTAATAGAACATACCATTTTTCAAAAGAAAAGGTGTAATAGAACACGAGGGCATGGATATAAACTGGAGGGCGGTAGATTCAAAGGAAATGTGCGGAAAAATTACTTCACTGAAAGGGTGATAGATAAATGGAATATTCTCCCGTCTGAGGTGGTTGAGGCCAATACAGTAGAACAATTTAAACATGGTTGGGATAAATATAAGGGTATCCTAAATTGTAAACCAAATTGAGGGTAAATAGGGTCTAGGGTCAGTATAGTTTTCAATAAACAAATGGGCAGACTAGATGGGCCATGTGGCTCTTATCTGCCGTCACTTTCTATTTTTCTATGTCACACAAAAAGTTTAAATAACGTACAAGAAGGTAGTCAAAGATAGCATGTAAAAACAGATCTTTTAACATCGGGCTCAGCCACATGCAGGTTTACCGGCGTCACCGGAGGTTGTGGGAGGGTACACGTCCATCCTGCCCCTACGCCTATATGGAAGGGATAGAGCCATCTTAAGGGAAGGGTCTGCCTCTTCCCCGTAAATACTGTTGTATGTAATTTCATTAAGTATGATAGTACTTACGCTAGGGGAACATCTGCCAAGTGCATATGGAGATGTTCCATGACCGTGAATTTACGCAAATGGATTGCATGAATCCACTGTCGGCCACAGCTCTGGATCTACCCCCATGTCTACCTTGCTTTGAGCACTAGGGCACAGTCATGTTGGAATAGAAAAGGGCCTTCCCCAAACTGTTACTACAAAGTTGGAAGCAAAGCATTAAGATTGCCCTTCACTGGAGGTAAGGAGCCTAGCACAAACCCTGAGAAACAGCCCTATACCATTAACCCTCCTCAACCAAATTTCACAGTTGGCTTAATGCTGTCAGGCAGGTAACAATCTCCTGGCACCTGCCAAACCCAGACTAACCCATCTGACTGCCAAATAGAGAAGTGTGGTTCATCACTCCACAGAACACGTTTCCACTATTACACAGTCCAGTGAAAAATCAAGTTTCGTGTTAAATTTTAAACTTGTTTGCTAAATGAATTTAACAACCTTATACGTGCATTTTTTTTTAACAGAGGGTGTATTTGTGGTATGGCTAATGTGTTCCTCCACTCATAGAAAATAGAATGCGAGCTGTCCACGGATTCCAGATGGTGCATTACATTCTTTATGCCTAATCATCTGATAGTGCTGGGCATAGAGCCTGTCGCTAGACAAGGTTATAGTAGCAACTCAGGCATAGTTGGTACAGGTCTCCAATTGCATTGTAAATGTAACTTTGGATCCAGTTCTTTGTGAAAATGGTGCAATTGATTTATCAAACAAAATTATTTCTTTATTACAATTATTACAGCTAAAATAATGTATACCAAACTGAAACAACAGTTAATTTATGTAAAAGAAGAAAACATTATTCTGTGTTTAGAGAAATAAAGAGGATAACTTTCCCCTGTATATATTATTAGATTTTTTTTGATGAGAATGTGAGTACCTTGTGCCTCAGAAATATGCTTCTTTTTCATGACTCATTGTTTGGGACAATTGTTTAACTCTAGGGGCCAGATTTACTAAGCTGCAGGAAAGGAAAAGTGGAGATATTTCCCATAGCAACCAATCAGATTCTAGTTCTCAATTTCCTATTACATACTAGAAAATGTTAGCTAGAATCTGAATATAGAAGCTAGAAAAATCTCCACTTTTCCTTTCCTGCAGCTTAGTAAATCTGGACCATGAGGTCTTTTAAGAGAGTTTCCTCATGAATAGTTACAAGAAAAACAACTCTGTTTGTTTATGTTAAGGAAACAAAACTTTATTTGATTAAGACACACTTCAGTTACCAGTCATTTTAGCATTGAAAGAGTCTTCTTTTTTTATCTGCTAATACTCTGGCGCATCTTTCATCTTCAGAGTCACTGACCTGTGCATAATTTGTTAGCAGACTCTAAACCACAGTATCACCAGTTAATCTGTCTATTGTATTCCTATGGAAAAAACTATTTCTCATGTCTCATGCATCTTACAAAAAGAATGATTACTTGCTTTTATGTCTCCAGTCCATTTTTGTAGTTCCCAAGAAAAATAATCACGATAATTCTGCCAAGCATTTCATTGTTAAATGTAAATTATTTTTGTAAAGTAACAACTGAAGTGACATGAGCAAATTGTTAATAACGGTTTGTAGTTTTGTTTCTAAGTTTATGAGAGTGTGTTCAATCAAATAGCAGTGATAATTATAAAGTACTACAAAATATATGGATACGGAATGTTTAGTTGGAGACTAGGGGCCAGATTTACTAAGCTGCGGGTTTGGAAAATTGGCCATAGCAACCAATCATATTCTAGCTCTCACTTTCCTATTACATACTAAAGCATATTAGCTAAATTCTGATTGGTTGCTATCTGCAACATCTCCACTTTTCCAAACCTGCAGCTTAGTAAATCTGTCCCTAAGAGGTAGAAGATACTAATAGCAACAGTGAGAAGTTTTTGGGCTAGATTTACTATTGGAAACTTTGGCGATTTTTTGGGCGATTTTGAAATTGCTGTATATATTAATGCAAAATCTTCATTAAGGGCCGGATCCTGACCTAATAACATCAGGCCACTTACGCATGCAAGGTGCATAAGTCGCCTGATTTGACTGGAGGGAGATTGCGCCCTCTAGATGTTACGCTAGGGTTACTGAGAACAAATGGGCTGTGCTTCCCCTCCACCCGCTTAAGTGGGCGGGTGGAAGCATGGTAATTGTACAGTGTGGGAAGGGGGCTCCGACACTTGTGCACAACAGCAGCCGTACGGACTGCTGATCTGCACGATTGAATTAAGGCAGGCTTATGGCAGCGTAAGTTGCCATAAAGCACGAGGAAGGAGGGTGACAAGGGGCGTGCACTCCCCACGCTCGGATAGAAAGCATGCAGGGGTCTGGATCCGGTCCTAAATTTCCAGATTTTGGAAAAAGTGAAAATCGCTGTTCAGCACATCACCATGGCGACTTTTACAGCTAACCATATAAAAATCTCGGAATTTACTAAGTGCCGAGTTAAGAAATCGAGTTAAGAAATCACCAAAAACTTGCCAAAAACAAGAGGTGGTTGTGAGTGACGATTTGCTGAGAATCAACCCCTCAAAAATGGTAAAAAATGTATTATAATGTTGACTATACTAAGCCCTTTGTAATGATTAAATCCATTGCACGTCATGCCATTAACACTTAGCATAGTTTGCCGTTACTTATATGTACTGTCACTACAGGTCCCCCTTATATAACCTATGACGTCAGACGTTATATAAGGGGGACCTGTGGTGACAGTACATTCATTAACATCGGGACACAGAAGGAGAAGGACCGGCCTCCAGTATCTTACTGGTAGAATAATGAAGATCCTGAAACAAATTCAAAGACCTCTTCAAGCAAGTCACCCGAAGATTGAAGACATCTGAAATGTGAGTAATAATATGTTTTTACATTTTTGGAATTATTGTACGTAAGTATTATGGACAGTAATGGGCTAATATGATACATAACGAGAAACTAACAAGGAACCATGCGGGAACTTATACATAACGGGGAACTATGCAGGGACTTATACATAACGGGGAACTATGCAGGGACTTATACATATTGGGGAACTATGCAGGGACTTTTACATAGTGGGGAACTATGCAGGGACTTATACATATTGGGGAACTATGCAGGGACTTTTACATAGTGGGGAACTATGCAGGGACTTATACATATTGGGGAACTATGCAGGGACTTTTACATAGTGGGGAACTATGCAGGGACTTATACATATTGGGGAACTATGCAGGGACTTTTACATAGTGGGGAACTATGCAGGGACTTATACATATTGGGGAACTATGCAGGGACTTTTACATAGTTAATGAGGAACTATGCAGGAACTTATACATAATGGGGAACTATGCAGTCACTTATACATAACGAGGAACTATGCAGTGACTTATACATAACAGGGAACTAAGCAGTCACTTATACATAACGAGGAACTATGCGGGAGCTTATACATAATGGGGAACTATGCAGGAACTTATATATAATGGGGAACTATGCAGGGACTTATACATTATGGGGCACTATGCAGGGACTTATACATAAAGGGGAACTATGTGTGGGACATATAAGTAACAGTTAACTCTGCGGGGGAAATATAAATCACAGGAAATTATGCGGGGACCTATACGTAACAGGGAACTATGCGGGAACTTATACATAACGGGGAACTATGCAGGGACTTATACATATCAATGAACTATGCAGGGACTTATACATAACGGGGAACTATGCAGGGACTTATATATAACGGGGAACTATGCAGGAACTTATACATAATGGGGAACTATGCAGGAACTTATATATAACGGGGAACTATGCAGGGAGTTATACATAACGGGGAACTATGCAGGGACTTATACATAACGGGGAACTATGCAGGGACTTATACATAAAGGGGAACTTTGCAGTCACTTATACATAACGAGGAACTATACGGAAACTTATATATAACGGGGACTTATGCAGGGATTTATACATAACAGGGAACTATGCAGGGACTTATACATAACGGGGAACTATGCGTGGGACATACAAGTAACAGTTAACTCTGTGGGGGAAATACAAATCACAGGAGATTATGCGGGGACTTATACATAACGGGGAACTACGCGGGAACTTATACATAACGGGGAACTAAGCAGTCACTTATACATAACGAGGAACTATGAGGGAGCTTATACATAACAAGGAACTATGCAGGGACTTATACATAACAGGGAACTATGCAGGGACTTATAAGTAACAGTTAACCCTGCAGGGAAAATACAAATCACAAGAAATTATGTGGGGACTTATACATAACAGGGAACTATGCAAGGACTTATACATAATGGGGAACTATGCAGTCACTTATACATAACGAGGAACTATGCAGGGTCTTATACATAACGGGGAACTATGCGGGAGCTTATACATAACAGGGAACTATGCAGGAACTTTTACACAACGGGGAACTATGCAGTCACTTATACATAATGGGGAACTATGCAGGGACTTATACATAACGGGTTACTATGCAGGGACTTATACATAATAGAGAACTATGCAGGAACTTATACATAACGGGGAACTATGCAGTTACTTACTCATAATGGGGAACTATGCAGGGACTTATTTATAACGGGGAACTATGCGGGAACTTATAAATAACAGGGATCTAAGCAGTCACTTACATAACGAGGAACTATGCAGGAACTGATACATAACGGGGAACTATGCAGGGACTTATAAGTAACAGTTAACCCTGCAGGGAAATACAAATCACAGGAAATTATGCGGGGACTTATACATAACAGGGAACTATGTGGGAACTTATACATAACGGGGAACTAAGCAGTCACTTATACATAACGAGGAACTATGCAGGGACTTTTAAATAACGGGGAACTATGCAGGGACTTATACATAATGGGAAACTATGCAGGGACTTATGCATAACGGGGAACTATGCGGGAACTTATATATAATGGGGAACTATGCAGAGACTTATACATAACGGGGAACTATGCAGGGACTTATACATAACGGGGGAACTATGCAGGGACTTATACATAATGGGGAACTATACAGGAACTTATATATAATGGGGAACTTTGCTGGGACTAACGGGGAACTTAAGCAAAATCACTGTGAATTTAAGCAAATTTGCAGTGATTTAACCCATCAAAAATCACCAGACATCGCTGGCAATTAAAATGTTCCGCACAAATCACCCCTTAGTAGATATGGAGATTTGAATACCCAAATCTCTGGAAAATAACAGCGATAAGCAGCAATTTAGTGTATAGATAGATCTGATCCAGACCTCCATGTCTGTTTCGAGGTCTAAAAGTCTGCATGTCACTCCCCTCTCACGTGTGGACTTTGGATGACTTACGAATCCATAGCCCAACCTTAAGTCTCAACACTGGTCCAACCGAATGCAGATCCTTCGCAGAAGTGCCTACCACTGCACACAACCTCATCTGCACGCCTATATCCGTCTCCCTTGTGGGGATAAGGCATGCAAATGTCATGGAACACTATGTAGGACGAATTGGAGAACTTAGTTCTGTATGCAAAAAGATCTGTTGCATAACATCTGGCACATGCATGTGTAGTGTCAAAAAAAACACTGACTTCTGCAAGCAGCTTGCAGAAGTCATGTGTCAGACATTTGTCACGATCAGGTCCTAAAGCAGGACAGCGATTTAAAAAAAAAAAACAGGCAAGTTGACTAAACATAAGTGCCCATAAGCCGTTTCCTACTACAGCTGTAATAAATAAGATAGCAGTTTCAAACCTCTCTGACTTACTAAAGCTGGCTATACACTAGAGTGATTATCGGTCCGAATACCCAATTATTGGGTGATCGGGCAAATAATCGCTGTAGTTTATGGCCAAAATCGATTTTTCAGACGCCAAATAAACGCACCAGAAATTCTCTGGTATGATTATTTGTTCTTATTCCTGAAAGGTGCTGCTGCAGATCTATGTACAAAGCTACTCTGAAGTATACCTTCAAAGCTGTCAGAGCAGCATAGTACATAGATATGCAGCAGCGTCTATTGCAAGGAGTAGTACAGACAGGGATCAGCCAAAGCCACGCTATGTGATGCGCGGCTTCGGCTGATCGCTGTCTGTATTACTTCCTGCAATAGAGTAGGACCACCAAAACAGAGAAGCTTTGTAAGTGGCTGGTGGCTTATCATATATATGCAGATGTATGTAACAAATTCTCTGACTTTTATTTTAAAGATAGTAAGTTATGGTTCTTTGCTGGGTAATTGTAAAAGTGCTGGGGTGTCTCTTTTGTATCTGTGTAAATTCCCCCTGCCTTACAGCACCTGCTCCATATTACCTTATAAATTGATTTGAGAAACCTCAATTTTGTGTATGTGTGTGTGTGAGTATATATATATCAAATATAAAGCAGCCAGAGCAGTTTGCTCTGGATGAGTGAGATAGCTGCTGAAGTCTCATTGAAAGCTATAGAAATCAATTAATTGCAGTAATGCCACTAAATGTTGTCCAACCAAATATTAAGTTAGGAGACCCATTTTGGCCAGTGACACTTTTATTTGTTTTATTTCTTTAACTGTTTAATCAAAATTTATACCCAAAACTAGTTTCTATAAAGTATGTAAATATCAATGATGGATAACAAGTTTGTCAGTATTAAGTTGTGGGTTTTTCTGTAAGTGGGGCTAATTCAGAGTTTGCAACATGGAAGTGCAATGTTAAAATGAATCACTACTGATTCAAAGTTGCAAATTTCCGCTAGACTTAAATAAATTAAAAAAACTTACATTAAACAAAAAAATACAACTACATTTCATTATCTTATGCATAAAACATTTAAAAGTAAGTAATTAATATTATTTTTCGGGTTTTTTCTCGTGTCCTTGCAATAAGGCGCCCGGTGTTTTGTGAGGAGACATCTGCTGGGATGAAAAAATTCAATAACAATTATTACACTGTCTGAAATAGAAAATGTAAAAATAACAAAAATATACGGTTTAAAAAAATGCTTTACCAGCACTTGGCCCAGACATTGCTTCCTCCTCACTCTTATCAGGCCTGATCCAGACCTACACCGATGCGCTGTGTGTACTAACGCACAGCGAAACCTGGATGCACTCCCTCTGACACTCCCCCAGTTCAAGCGTAATTACACTCTGTTATGCCGGATGAAGGCTACTCTAACTTTACTCGTAACAAGAGTGTAATTACGTCCTGACAATGTACAATAAACAAGAATAACTACTTTCAGCACCACTACACATAAAGAGGTCCTAACTCTAAAAGTGAAAGTACAGAGAAAAAAATGTGTATAATGGAGTGCTGGTGGTATCCTATACAAACCTAGTGTAGATACAATAAACCAATAAATTGTTTATTTATTGCTCCCTGCTTTTCCCTTATTTATTTATTTATTGGTTCATTTTATCCTCATTAGGTTTATATAGTATAATAGACTGGTTATTTATTGCTCCCTGCATTTCCCTTTATTTATTGGTTTATTGTATCCTCATTAGGTTTATATAGTATATAAGACTGTTAATCTATTGTTCCCTACGTTTCCCTTATTTATTTATTTATTGGTTTATTGTATCTTCATTAGGCTTGTATAGGATACCACCAGTGCTCCATTATACACATTTTTTTTCAGGAATTTCCTTACTTACGCCGGGCAACAATCTGCCCGCCATATGCGCAGATCGGCTAAACAGCTTATCTAACATATACGCCCAACATAACTACGGTGGCAGCGTTATTCTGGATCAGGCCCATCGTGCTGGAGGACATCCTGCTCCCCCAGGTTTTGACTTTCAGGAACCTGTTTTGGTTTTTTTGCAAAATAAAAAACAAATTCTAAACATTCTATCATAGATACATGCAAACAGCTATGCTTGACATAATACACCAGTTTTAACCTTGCAGTTACATTACATACACTTTTTAAATAAAGGTATATGTAAATATAAAGCTGATTATGGTTGTTTGCCTAAATCTAACATCTACATTATAATAGTCATATTTAAAAAAAATACATAATTTAGGAAAACTTACTCCCTGGCTGACTCATTATGAGTCTCTGCAGAGACTCCTCCCCCTCATCCTCCTCCTGCAGCTGCTCCTGGCCAACCTGCTCCTTCTCCTGCAACTGCTCCTGGCCAACCTGCTCCTGCTCCTCCTCCTGCAGCTGCTCCTGGTCAACCTGCTCCTTCTCCTGCAGCTGCTCCTGGTCAACCTGCTCCTCCTCTTGCAGCTGCTCCTGGCCAACCTGCTCCTCCTCCTGTGGCTGCTCCTGGCCAACCTGCTCCTCCTCCTGTATCTGCTCCTGGCCAACCTGCTCCTCCAAATGAAGCCTTGCACCTCTGAAAAAACATTAGTAGCATGCTAACAATATTTACTAACAGGCAAACAACCATTCAAAAAGGAGTGTAAAAACAATTGCCTGCGCTGATAACCAAGATGATATGTATAAACTTGAAGCCACAATAGATAGGTAAAAAAAAACTAATATTTCAAAATCATTTTGGCTAATATCAAAGGAATGATACCAGACACAATAAATTAGTCTTTCAAAAAACGTCTTTAAAATAAATTAGAAGAGAGGGGGATCACACAATACACAATATGAATTCCTCTTTCTCGGTCCAAAACTGTACTTTGCGGTATAAAATACACTGTCTCTTTCCCGAAGATGATACAGCCTAGAAAATTAATGGAAATCAATAATTACAGTACTGTTTTGAAGATCATCCAAATGAACTGCAGAGAGACGCCGGTCGGCAGTCTGATGCTCTGCTCGAGACGCGGTCAGCTGATAACAGGCGCTTCTTCAATAGTTGGTTATCTTCAATGCACGTGGTCTCTGCTATCTGCAGGGGTGTATCTATGAGTCCAGCGCCCCTGGCAAAAGTAAGAGACC
>WWET01000635.1:528141-548932 GCA_011038615.1 Limnodynastes dumerilii | reverse complement strand
CCATACTGTACAATTTAAATGGCTATCCCCGCCTCCCTGTTGTAAAACGAGCGCCCAGCCGACCGTCGTACTGAACGCACGCCCCTCGAGCGAAAAATTCGCACACCATACGAACGCTATACGCTCATGTCGTCCAGCCGACAGGAAGCTGTCATACTGGGCATGCGCAGTGCGAATTTTCGTACGAAAATACGCAAAAAACGGGCGTACGCTCGCCCGTCGGACAGCAATTTCGTAGCTCTGGATCAGGCCCAATGTTACAATACACATACGGCTGGAGTTAAAATTTCCACAATTTCAGCTTTTCAATCAAACAGCTTTTTCACAATGCGCTTTCTAACCTTTTTGAATCAGAAATGTAAAGAAAGCCAGCGGCTGTCAAAAGTTCGTCTGGGAGCAAGCACGTTGAAAAAGGAGGTGGATTACTGGTTGCTACATCCACATATGGATCCTAAGAAGTGGAACAAACTGGGCAGCTGCAGAATAGGCATCTAGTTCCAAAGCTGCAACTGCTGGGGCAACTAGTCTGAACATGTGCAGTACTGTACATTTATCAATGACATCTGTTCTACTCATATGTAAGGGGGTCCAGATTGCATAGTCACTATTTATTTATTGTCCCTTAATATTGCTAATAAATAATTACAGTGATCAGTGAGAAAGTACTAATTCAAGAAAATAATATTAGACAAGGCGTTACCTTTATTTATTCTACTGCTCATCACTATGGACAGTGGCAGTGGTTGCTGTCTGGCTTAACAGGAATGCACGCTCTTTGCCTTATTAAAAGTAAATAAGTAATTGTCAAATTGTTCAAAGAACACAAAATATTTGTTAAGATGTACAGGGTGTCACAGTTTCTGCAAGACGAAAGCATTGATGCTATGGACTGGCCCGCCCGTTGCCCAGACCTGAATCCAATTGAGGTCTGGGCAAGTCATATAAGTCCAAAGAATCACCGGCACTCCAAAATAAGTGTAAATAGCTTGCTCCTGGTGCACTATAATAAATTGTAAAATTCCAACGAAAAAAAGGCACTCACAGAGTCTATAACGTTGCAAAAATAGGAGCTAATTTAATAGCACAAAGTTCAATGAAAACTTTACATTAGATCCGATGTTTAAATTGCATGGTCCCAATTTTCATCAGGGTAGTAATGGTCAAAAACAAACATTAAGCAAACAAATAGAACTTGCACTTATTTATAGATAAAATTAAAAAGATCTGCACTTACCTCCTCCTCGTGTTTCCCTGGCTGGCCCGATGCCGGAAGTCGCTGCAGCCCCGTCGCCTCAGGTAACCCTGGCAACGCAGGCGGGGTTAGCAGTCCCTGTCAGTCATCGCTGCCATCGGAGAGTGTGATGACAGTCTGGATAAAAACAAAACTGATCAGCGGAGCTCAAACAGCATAATCGCAATAGCAATCAGGCACAATGTTGCATAAGTCAAAAATTCTCCTGGAGGCGCTACCAGGAGACAGGCCAGTACATCAGCAGAAGTGGAAGAGGCACTGCCAGAGCCCTGCAAAATGACCTCCAGCAGGCCACAAATGTGCATGTGTCTGCTCAAACGGTCAGGAACAGACTCCATGAGGGAGGCATGAGGGCCCGACATCCACAGGTGGGGGTTGCGCTTACAGCCAAACACCATGCAGGACGTTTGGTATTTTGGCATTTGCCAGAGAACACCAAGATTGGCAAATTCGCCACTAGCGCCCTGTGCTCTTCACAGATGAAAGCAGGTTCACACTGAGCACATGTGACAGACGTGACAGAGTCTGGAGACGCCATGGAGAACGTTATGTTGCCTGCAACATCCTCTTGCATGACCGGTTTGGCAGTGAGTCAGTAATGGTGTGGGGTGGCATTTCTTTGGGCTCTGGTTCTGCAATTCGCAGGCCCAAAGTTCCACTGCAACAATAATGGGGAACAATTCCAGAACCACCAAGTTGGCAGTGAGCCCCTCTTTAGCCCAATCCGCGGGCCACGGTGCACCATTGCCCCCGGGAAAAGGCTCCGAAACCCATTGATCCAGCCGCGTTCCGTATACAACTGCACTTCTTGGTTAGACGCCATGGGGGACTGCCAAATGCGCATGCCATTAAATTCAGGCAAAAACGTTATCCAAACCCTCATATCCTCCCGAATTTCGAAAGAGAGTGTAACAAAATGATGCGACCTCCGTACCCCTACCGGCGCTCGCTCCAACCGCCGACAGAAAACCCTCCCCATAGGTATAACCTTGCATGCTAAGTTCAACAGACCCAGTAAGGACTGCACCTTTTTGAGGAGGTAGTAGGGCCTTCTGTTTTTTTGGGGGCAACCGGGACACCGAACTGTGTGACAGGGACGTTTTAAGAAGTGAGGGGGCCCTTGTGCAGGATTTTCACATGGGCCTCCCTTCCCTTACCTGAGACAGGACTGTCACATTTCGCGGGTCGAAAAGAGGCGGGGCTTACAGCGTCATTAAACCCCACCCCTTTTTGACCCACGAATCAGGACAGTCCCACCGCAAGGGAAGGGGGACTAATTTGGTATCTATTTCTTCTCTCCGGAAGATCTTTGAGGGAAGAAATAGACACTGAATGGCCCCCTTCCCCTGCCAACCCAGAGTGCAGGATGCATGCCTCAGGGCCCCCTGTTCTAAGGGGCCCCTGTGCACTGCACACCCTGCACCCATTATAGATACGCCTATGCTGTGTGACCAATGAAAAGGAAATCGTCCAGGTAGTGGACAATAAACTGATGTTTGCCCCCAACCTGGACGCACCAATGGAGGAAAGAGCTGAATTTTTCAAAGAAAGCGCAGGAAATGGCGCACCCATGGGCAGACAACAATCAACAAAGATTTCTTGTGGTAAACAAAAGCCCATGAACCGTAGAGATTCTGGGTGTAAGGGCAATAGCCGGAAAGCAGATTCAATATCCAACTGTGCCATCAGAGCCCCTTTGCCGCATGACCGCACCATCCCCAGCGCTTCCTCAAAAGATTGATAAGACACACTACATGGGGGCAGTCCTGTCTCAGGTATGGGGGTGGAGGGTTCCATGTACAAATCCTGCACAAGGGCCCCCTCACTTCTTAATACGCCCCTGATACTGTACATACTTATACACACAGGCAGAAAGCTGATGCTGGAAACACGTACCCAACTATTGCACTATGTTGAATTCAAGAGGCTCATGACTGTAAGGAGTTAATAGAAAAAAAGTTAGTCTTTGATTAATCCCAGTCAGCACTCTACAAACCACAATGGGGTAGATCCTGAACTACGTGTGTGCGTACGTATTTTAGCGGTGCGTATTTTCGTACACGTAAGGTCAATACACTCCCCATGGCACACCCCTTGCACGGACGTATTTTCACAAATTACGCGACCCAAACCCTACCTTAACTTTTCCTAACGTAACAGAATACGTCCGCTCACGGGCGTACAGACTACGCGAACGTACGCAGCTTAGCACGCCCATACTGTACACTTTAAATACCACCCCCGCCTACTTCACGTAAAACACACGTATTGTTGACTAACGTAAATTTGGCACACCCACAGGTAAGTATTTACGTTAGCAATACGTGAAATCTCTATACGTTGGAAAATACGCTACGTGAATGTGTGTATTTTCTGCGGTGCGCATGCGCAGTGCGTACAAATCTGCGAATTTACGTGTCCGCCACACGTAAATTCGTGGAAATGCGTAGTTCAGGATCTGCCCCAATGTCTCTACAATTATTTCAACATGATTTTTTTCTAGTCTCAAAAATGAATTGGCACACAGTGTAAGACCGCAATAAGAAACATCCCCAAAATATGTCAAAAGAATGAAAAAAACATTCTCATGAGAAAAACATAAAGTGCAAGCCAAAAATAAGAGTAGCAGCAATGCTCAGCATGAGACAATCCTGGGTCAATATAAAGAGCTGCCATTCCTGGGTCCTATTAAAGTTTATGCAGTTAAATCATTAATACATGCTCAGGGGCTGGCTGGCAAATTTTAACCTGGGGGGCAAACCCACAGCAGCGGCCCATAAGTTAATGGCTTGACCTTAGGGTTAACAATATTTCATTGGCGATTCAGTGTATAGGAGGCCGAACCACCATTGGTTGTTTTACAGCTGCCTTGCTGGTGGTCTAGTGAGGCTACATAGTTGACGCATAGACTAAAGAGATATCTGATGCAACCACATATTTCTTGGAAAACAAATTGGTCCTACAGGTAATGTCATACTGGGGCATGGGGTACACCAGGGGAATATTGTGATTGGGACCATCACATAGTTAAAGGGTCAAAATTATACTATGGCATCAGCTGCACCCACAGACGACTTCACCAGCACAGTGTGACAAGCATGTATATGACAGTTATATCAGTATCTCTTTATTACTGCCCTTTGTACGTGCACAGCCTTTATTAATGCCCCTTTATATGTGTACAGCCTTTATTAATGCCCCTTTATATGTGTCCAGCCTTTATTACTGCCCCTTTATATGTGTCCAGCCTTTATTACTGCCTCTTTGTGTATGTGTGCAGCCTTTATTACTACCCCTTTGTATATGTGTCCAGCATTTATTAATGCCCCTTTACATGTTCCCAGGCTTTATTAATGCCCCTTTATATGTGACCAGCCTTTATTAACACCCCTTTATATGTGTACCAAGCCTTTATTACTGCCCCTTGTATGTACCCAGCCTTAATTAATGTCCCATATATATGCCCAGACTTTATTACTGCCCCTTTTATTATGTACCCGGCCTTTATTACTGCTGCTTTATATGTGCCCAGCTGTAATCACTGCTGCTTTATATGTGCCCAGCCTTTATTGCTGCCCCTTTATTTGTGCCCAGCCTTTATTACTTTCAATTTATTATGCGACCATCCTTTTTTAATGCCCTCTTATGTGTGCCCAGCCTGTATTACTGCCCCTATATATGTTCCCAGTCTTTGGCCCATATTCAGACCACCAGACGTATTGCATATACGTCCAGTGTTTACTTAAATTTGATACTGCGCATGTGTAGTAATTTTTTACGTAATCTTAAAGACTGCATATATGCAATCTATGTAACGAAAAGATACATAGATTACATAAAAAATTACTACGCATGAGCAGTTTTACATTCCGGTAAACACCCGACGTATATGCAATACGTCCCGTGGTCTGAATACGGGCCTTTATTACTGCCCCTTGTATGTGCAAAGCCTTTATTACTGCCCATTGAATGTGCAAAGCCTTTATTACTGCCCCTTTATATGTGCAAAGCCTTTATTACTGCCCATTTATATGTGCCAAGCCTTTATAACTGTCCCTTTATATGTGCCAAGCCTTTATAACTGCCCCTTTATATGTGCCCAGCCTTTATTACTGCCCATTTATATGTGTCCAGCCTTTATTACTGCACCTTGTATGTCCCAAGCTTTTATTACTGCCACTTGTATGTGCCCGGCCTTCATTACTACCTCTTTATATGTGAATATCTACATTTATTACCTGTCCCTCTTCCCTAGTTTTCCACCTTCACTTACTTTTACTATCCTCCTCCTTCTTCTTCCTCGGGAGCCCTGTAGGACCAAAGCTGTTTATGTGAATGATGCTTCTGCAGATGAAAAGGCACATACATATATGACCCTACAGGGAGCCCTGTACAATATGTAGTGATAGAATGAATAGTGCGACCACATAATCCACACTATTCATTCTATCAGGGAGCGGCCCAAAACCTCCAAAAAGTGTCCCTGTCTGGGGGACACATGCCCCCCCCTGCCCCTGGCCCAGCCCGCCACTGTACAGACTCTTAAGCTTTAACAGTGTTAGTCATGTTCAACCAGTAATATTCACCCTACTGCAGGGCTGGTGCTACCACTAGGCGATCTTAGACGACCACCTAGGGTGCAAGGCATGTTGGGGTGAGGTAAGGGTCACAGCTTCGGAATACCCACTAGAAGGAAACTTCACATGGACATTGCCTCTCCCCGCCCTCCCCCCAATCCTCCCTGCTAAACTAAATCCCTCCCCCCTCTCACTTCTACCTAATCACTCCCCAAGGTGACATCACACTGCCTCTCTCTACTTAAACTACTCCGTGTGGTCTTTATAGACCATACAGAGGTAATGTAGATTGCATAAATGACCTACTTTATTTTTTACATACATTATTATGTAATGAGGTCGCACATTCTTTTTGGTTACTCATAGGAACTATCCACCCAACAGAATGCGGTAAATTAGGTTCACAATTTTTGTTACCTTGTAAAACATTTTGTGAAATTAGCATTTAAAGTACACTATGGCACGATATATGCCATTGCAAAACAACTATTTGCAAATCTATCATTTCTTTAGAAAAATTTGTAAGAAAAAATAAAGTTGTAATCATACGACCCTGGTCTTGTGTTATTGAACCCTTGCCCTTACCCTTGTGTGTAAAATGTGTGGAATAAATCTCAGCCTGCAGCTGGAAAAATGTGATCTTTGCATCAACAACCCATGTAAGCTTTTTTCGTTAAAACATTACAGTTCTAGCAATATTTTATGTTGTTGTGTTCAGGCCAGGTTATCTGATGCATTTCTAATAACATTACAGTTATAGCAATATTTTATGTTGTTGTGTTCAGGCCAGGTTACCTGATGCATTTCTAATAACACTGAGAATTAGGAAAATTAGTCGACTTACGCTTCATATGTAAGTCAGCTGTGTGTCGTTACGCACCTGCCCAATCCTACATTCCGTGCCAGCCTCCGCTGGGAAGAGGGAGAGGGAAGGGGGTGGCTCACTCACCTTATGTACAATGGACATGGATTTTTTCATTGTACAGTAAGGGCTTGGCTTAGTTCTTATATACAATTCAGTAATTTAATATAGCGGAGTGTGTGTAATACTTAAGGTAGTGTCCTGAAATCAATTCTATGCGCAGGAGTGTAAGGAGAGTACCCTGCATTCCCTGCAGTATTGGATACCAAAAGCCATATGGATTAAGCACTGGATTTGGTTCATCCTTAGGCAATATAGTGGCTTAAAGATACATTACACTCATATATAGTTTAATCATATGAAATATTGTCATATATAAATGACAACTGATTTTTTTTCATTCTATTACTATTCAAATCCATACTCTCTACCCAATTTTTCTAATTCACAGTATGCCACACATTGTAAAAAATATACATGTCACATAGTTTTATTATTTACATTAGCATTACTAGTTTACCATTTGTTGCTCTGTGATCCTGCAGCTGGATGAGACTGGGCTATATATTGGAAGTTAAGGTATAATATTGGGGAGTGGTATAATATGTCATGTGGGTAGCGGGATAAAATGTAAAGTGAAGAGTGATTTATAATATGTATTATGGGGAGAGGGTGATAGCTGAAAGGAGAGATGTAATAAAACATTTTTTGAATAGAGATGCAGCTGAAGGTATGTTATTTAACATGGTAGGAGGTAGTAACTGAAGGAGAAAAAGTGTAACAGAATCTTAGAACACAACACAGACCCATCTAACCCCAGAGGTTCCCACCCAATCCTGAAGAATCGCGGAAAGAGATACACTATTCCACTCCTGTTTCTTGGTGTGATGCGACAGTAATCTGAAAAGAACCACAGAGTTTATAGGATGTCTGAAACATGATGATGAACTGCATAAGAAAAAAGAGGAAAGTTAAGGCACAGGCTAGGTAATCGTCATCACAAGCTGCAAACACAGACAGCCTCTTTTCACCAAGATGCTGGAGAGTGAATTGGGACCTTCATCCACACCTACAGGTTCTGTCCACATCCACGGTAAAGGGGAAGACACAAACAAACATGACAGGGAAAGAAACACAGTACCGATTACACCAGGCCCTGCACCATCCTATCACTGGGTTTAGCACCCTCTATCCAATTACTGGGGGCATAATGCCCCTCTAAACACAGGTCCAACTTACCTACCAGGCATAAGGCAGGCCTAGTGAGAGTCTAGTGATCACTATAATAGTATAGCTCCTATATTACACAATTCTCTTCTATATATTTCTCTTCTTCTTCTCTTAGCTGGTGATATATCTCCAAATGCAGGTCCTCTTCACACCTCTCATAAACATTATAGAAATTCAGGACACTATAGAAATTTTGCCAATCTCAAACATATCACCTGTCGCCCCTCACTTTCAGAATCCCAAAAATGTATCCTGGAATGCATGCTCTGCCTGCTACAAACTAACCTTCATTCATGACCTTATCCTCCAATAACTCTGGGCCTGATCCAGAACTACGCCGGCTGCCGTATATACGGCGGGGTTAGGTGTAAGATCGTCTGTTTAGCCGATCTGCGCATGCGCCCAGCAGATGTTGCTGAGCGTAGTTAGGGAATTTCTGTTGTCAGGATCTGGCGTCCCTAACTGTAGCGTAGTTGTGGTTGAAGGGACGTTCATAGGTTACGCTACAGTTAGGGAAGGTAGGCGGGGGGAGGCAGGGAAATGAGGCAGGGAGGGCAGAGTTTTTATGTTACGCTATGGTCCTGCCATAGTTACACCGGCTAAATTTAGGGTCGCCTTTAGCCGGCGTAACAGAGTTTAACTACGGCAGGACAGGGGGAGTGTCAGGGGGAGTGCATAGATGTTACATTGTGCGTTAGTACGCGCAGTGCAACTTTGTAGTTCTGGATCAGGCCCTTTGACTATAAACGTCTTGCATTAACAGAAACATAACTCACTGATTCAGACACTGCCTCACCCGCCGCACTTTGATATGGCGGAGTCTGCTTTACTTATGCCTTTAGGCCTGTAAACAGAAGATGGGGAGGTAGGGTTGGACATAAGTATTGTTACGCTTCAAGGGTTTGTTTTTTTTTGCAAATACCTCCCGGATTAAAATCTTAGAAGATTGGATCCAAATCAAGTTGGTAAGTTCTTCTTTTTATTAATAATTTTAATGTCTTAAATTTATGTATTTATTTAATACATTTAATGTATTTTTATATTAGGGGTATTAAATGTAATAATTTCTTTAATGTAAGGAGTATTCAATGTAAATTCTTTTTTTTAATATTAGGGGTATTAATTTAAAAAAAAAAATTTTATTAGGGGAATTAATTTATTATATAGGGGCATTATTTGTTGTGTGTCGCACAGGATGATAGGGCATGTTGACACATGTGGTTCTTCAAACACCAGCATGCCCTGGCATCCTTGGGCATAATGGTGCTTGTAGCACTATAACCGTCAACATGCCCTATACTGTGAAATTTGTTTTGTTTCTTATGTATTCGGCCCCAAGTAGAGATTTGCTTACTGTTGCAAAAAGTATAGTAAAAAATTCTAACCAATCCAGTGGCAATGTGAAACACTCGGATTGAAAAACAACCCAGAACCTTTCACATTGCCACCATACCAGGATAGAACACAGGAAAAAACCCTTTTTCCCGTGTTGGAACCCCAGCAATTTAGACCCAGGTTGAGGGAATTAATCCAAAAACCTGTGTTTTTAGTGTCAATGAGCCTGATCCAGACCTACGTCTTAACGCCAGCCAGCAGCGTAAGATCTGCTTATCTGCACATGCGCCGGGTAGATCCGACCGTGGATCGGGCGTCCGTAGCAGCGCCGTAGTAACGCTGGAGGGGGCGTCCCCCGGCATTACTATGTTCAGGTTAGTGTAGGTGAGTGGGAGGAGGTAGTTTAATGAGGGAGAGAGGGAGGGGTTAATGGGCATACACTCCTGTGCGAGCGTATTTTGCTTTGCTTAGGCCGGCTGAAGTTAGGGTAGCCTTCAGCCGGCGTAAGCGAGGGAAAATACGGCCGCACAGGGGGAGTGTCGGGAAGAGTGCACACCGATACGCTGTGCTTTACTAAGCACAGCGCATCGGTGTAGGTCTGGATCAGGCCCAATGGCCCAGATCCAGACATACGTTTCCTTTACGGTTCAACGCGTAGCACATTTACGTTTTCGTAATTACTATGCCCTCCCCTAGTCACTCCCCTCGGTCAAACGTATTTTTGCCGTTTTACGCTTTCCAAACCCTACCTTACTTTTCCAAGCGTAACTGCTATCAGGTGTAATGGTGGCACGTACTTACACGCCGAAGCGTGCCCGTGCTGTACAGGGCCCGATTAAGCCTTCGGGGGGCCTGGGGCACTTGAGAAAGGGGGGCCCTATGATCTAAAATTAAGAGCATAGGGGTAGATCCAGTACTCCGCTTGCGATACGTTTACTCGCGTAGCGTATTTACGCGTGCGTACCTTCTATACACTCCCCTTTGCACACCCCTTGAATGTATGTATTTTGTTTGAGATCCGCTTTCCAAACCCTACCTTAACTTTTGCCCAAGTAACCGATGTCATCCGCACACGTACGGATGGGCAACGCGTATTTACGCAGCTAAGCACGCCCATACTGTACACTTTAAATACAAACCCCTGCCTACTTCACGTATTTCAGACGTATTTTGGACTCACGTAAAATTGGACAGCCCATTCAGACGTATTTTAGACTCACGTAAAATTGGCACGCCCACACGTAAAGATTTACGCTAAACATACGTGAATGGTTCACATTTACGCTACGTTACGGAGCGTATTTTCTATGGTGCGCATGCGCAGTACTTACCAAAACGCGATTTTACGTCTAAACTCGCTCACAAGCATTGTTCTGGATTTGGCCCATAGTGTCTATGCCCGAGAGAGTCATAAAAAGTATTTGTAAATATTAAAAGGCAGTCATACGAATTCATTAAAGAATTCATATTAGTCTGTGCCCTTTTGTTTCCATATAACTATTTGTCTGTGCCCCTTTGTGTCCATATAATAGTCTGTGCCCCTTTGTGTCCATATAATAGTCTGTGCCCCTTTGTATCCATATAATTATTAGTCTTTGCCCCTTTCTGTCCATATAATAGTCTGTGCCCCTTTGTGTTCATATAATAATCTGTGCTCCTTTGTGTCCGTATAATGGTCTGTGCCCCTTTGTATCCATATAATTATTAGTCTGTGCCCCTTTGTGTCCATATATACATTCATTCTGTGCTCCCCCTCTCTTTACTTACTTAAAGTTACTTTACTTACCTTTTATTACCCTGCTTTTTTTTCTCTTCTCCCCTCTTGATTCTTCTCTGACTGGCTCCATCTTCAGCAACGCGGCGTCCTCTACCGCACTTCAAGCTCGCCGGCGCTCCTCCTTACTGTGATGTCGTCACACCCGGCCGACACACAGACATGCAGTAAACGGGGAAGAGGCCAGGACCCAGCCTGCTTATCTTGTCGGCGCGGCGCAGCCCGCAAGCTGAGCTTATTTTTTTCACCACTATCATTGTGTGGTGCTGCGGGTGGCAGGCCGACGGAGATGGCAGAGTGCAGCGCTGGCGGTGTCTTAGGGAGTTGGGACGGACAGGCACAGCAATGTAAAGGCAGGCTGTGGGGGGCCCTTAGACAGGGGGGCACGTGCCCCCTGTGCCCCCCCTTAATCCGGCACTGGTACTGTACGATTTAAATGCCCCCACCCTGTCTCTGAAGCGTATTTACGGGTGTCGTATGTCTGGCATGCCCCTTTGTCCGTAGTTACGCTGATCGTAGATTCGTAAGTACAATCAGAGTTTTTGGTCGTAACTCTGCTGCAAGCATGCGCAGAACTTGCAAAACTGCATTTTTACGACTCTGGCTAGTGTAAATATGCTAGCGGTCATAGCTCTGGATCTGGCCCGATGTGAAAGAGGTATGAGTTTGGCTGTGCTCTATTGCCCCTCCTCATGCATTTTATCCTAAGTGGTATTAACATTCCCATTACCAACCCTTCGTCTCCTCATGCCTCTAAGCTTTTCTCTCTAATCTAATTCCTCATCTCTTGGCCTCTTGTGGTGGAGTGATTCTTCTAGTCATAATGGGGTAGATCCAGAACTATGTGTGTGCGTACGTATTTTAGCGGTGCGTATTTTCGTACACGTAAGGTCGCTACACTCCCCACGGCACACCCCTTGCACGGACGTATTTTCTCAAATTACGCGACTCAAACCCTGCCTTAACTTTTCCTAACGTAACAGAAGACGTCCGCTAACGGGCGTACAGACTACGCGAATGTACGCAGCTTAGCACGCCCATACTGTACACTTCAAATACCACCCCCCGCCTACTTCACGTAAAACGCACGTATTGATCACTAATGTAAATTTGGCAGGCCCACACGTAAGTATTTATGTTTGCAATACGTGAATCACCCATACGTTCTAAAATACGCTACGTGAATGTGCGTATTTTCTGTGGTGCGCATGCGCAGTGCGTACAAATCTGCGAATTTACGTATCCGCCACACGTAAATTTGCGGAAATGCGTAGTTCTGGATCTGCCCCAATGATGGTAGAATTGCTTGTATTCTCTAAGCAATGCTCAGTCTCTGAACTTAATATCTCCCTTCTCCCTCTCTCTGACCATAACCTTATCACCTGCAAGCTTTCCCCTGCTAGTTTTACTCATTTGCCATCTAATTCTCACACTGTAGCAATCTTAACTCCATTAATTTTATCCAATTTTCTTAACCTTTCTTAACTTCTAAGAACAACAACGAATACCTATGGTGCTTTACAGGTGAAGAGCAGCTGCAAGGGAGACTTTGCTAAACTCCCAAGAAAATAAACCAATATAGAAAATATGGTGCAGCGCTAAATTAATAGAAACGTTCAACGTATGGTTGGTGTATGAATATCACAACAGACAGCAAACCTGGATTAACAAGATTTATTCTTTAAAAGTTATTTTAAACAACAATGTTAAAAAAAAGTAATTTCCTCATAAAAATCACCCATATATAAAACTCTATACCTGCTGTTAATATGCAATCAGTGTATTAGAGTTCAAAGGCACAATACAACCAATACTCAATTTAGGGCAGCATTGTAAGATACAATATGACATCCAACAGGTAATTTGGTTGTTAAGCAGCGAAGATCAATTGCTAATAACGGTGCATGTACAAATGATTAAAACTAGCAAGTCACTTAAAATAAGCTCTATGGGTCTGATCCAGAAATACGCTGGTGTGCGTAGCGTATTATCGCCGAACATACCACCGATGCACAGCAATAGGCAGTCCCCTTGCTACCTGTACTCCTCACTGTCGGTAGGAAATTCCTACCTTAACTTTCACTACTAGGTCTGTGACCGTACATAATGGGGCTTCCCTGCCTCCGACCCCTCATTTTCATGACTATCCTCACCAGTATGGCGGAGATGTGGTCATCGTAATTGAGGGGTCAGCACCTTCAGCGTAAATACTGACGTACATAACTTTGTTACTTACATTAGTACTTACGCTGCCGAAACATCTGGCGCGTGCATGCGCAGATGTTCCGAGAAAGGGGATTTACGCAAATTACTTGCGCATGTCCCCTGTCGGACTTAGTTTAGGATTCGGCCCAATGAGAGGAAAGTTGGTTCATGGGGCAAGTTGGTGCAAATCCTCTGAAGATCCCCACCACGCAGCTGTAAACTTGAAGATCGTAGCTTACTCTAATATTGGTGGCCACCCCTCTGCATCGGTTAACAGATCAAAGACCTCGGTAATCCTTTACTTGTAAATGTTGCCCAAATAGATAACATGTCCAATATTGAAGATAAAGCAGGTAAGAGTGCCAATGGAAGGAGGGGGGAATCACACAGATGGAACCCAAAGCAAGACTTGTAAAAGCAGTCATATATAGATCAACATATTTTACCATCATTATGGTGCATTCATTATCACATTTGGGTGAGATTGAGCACCCACAAGACCACCGTAGAAAGAGAAGTCCAAACAGTAGACCAATAACTTGTGAAATTTGGATAAGGCACCTCTGGTGGTGTAGACAAACTTCTTGCTCTGCAATGTGTCATCAACCTGTACAAACTTTTCTCCAAATTAGGCCTAATCAGACACAACCTGCTAGTGATTGTCACCTTCGTCAGCATAATAAATATCCTTAATAATCAAGAAGAAGAATTTTCTACTCTGTGGAGAAGTTTAGTAGCTCTAATTTGAAGAAGAGGCAGAAGCAAAGTAATGTATAAAAATGTATTTAATAATTTGCTAAATGAACAAAAGTTAAAACTACTATTTTACAGTCATTGGCCCAGATCCAAACAGGTACAACAGGGGACTTACGCAAGTCATTTGTGTAAGTCCCCTGTCTCGGAAAATCTGTCTATGCGTGCACCAGATGTTCCACACGCGTACTTACTGTCGTACATAACTTAGTTACGTAAAATAGTTTAAAGGGTAACACTTAATCATTAAGATTTATTTGTAGAGATTATTTCAGTGTTGTGGTAGGGTTGCCAACCAGGGCACGGAGTCTTCCAGAGCCTGGTTTTAACTGGAGCTCCTAATGGTGGGGACGAATGTGCGTCCCCGCTAAGTGTTTTCCTTCGTATCTTATCGAGACATAAGCAATCGATATCCCAGCCAGTTCAAAACTGGCTNTTTGAACTGGCTGGGATATCGATTGCTTATGTCTCGATAAGATACGAAGGAAAACACTACCCCAATTAATTCCCTAATTCTGACCCTAACCTCCCCTTCCATTACCTTAACCCTCTCTTCCCCGCAGCCTGACCCTAACCCTCCCTTCCTAACCCTAATGAACACTGAATGGCACCCCCTAGAATACTAAAATAAAAGAAATACCTACTCAAGGCAGTCACTAACACAACTGTGAGTTTCGACTAAACTCACTAAAATCACAATAGAGGACAAATCTGAATTTGCTGGGCACCAAAGGGGGGTGAAGGTAGAAATATAAATAAATAAATATAACCAACAATGGACATCAACTGATAATAATTTAAGAAGTGTGGGTCAAGTACACAAATAAGTAAAATTTGCAGGTGTTACGGTGACGGTCTGAGTGAGGGTGAGGAGAGTTAGTAAGATCAGAGACTGCACATAGTTTAGAGAATACAAGATCACTGCAATTTCCATATTAGTTGGTGAATCACTCCATTGGGAGAGGCCAAGAGAGTATCAAGAAAATCTTAGAGCCATCAAGAGATGAAGAGTTGGTTATGTGGATGTTGAAATCACCTAGAATAATGGTTGGGATGTCAGAGTATATGGAGGGATCCATGCAGAGGATTGTTAAAGAAATTGTTGGCAAGATCTATTCACAGCCACACGCAGAAATAAAGGGTTGTAAATGCAAACAATATGTACTTCAAATGATAAAAGTAAGTAAAGGATGTGTTAATTAGTGGAGTGTAGAACAGAGCAGAGCTAATAAAAATAAAGGGATAAACACCACTATTTGTCATGCTTTCATGACATTCTATCAGTCACGTTGAAATATTGCAACTCATAGTGTATCCATTAGGTGGCCAGTATGTTCTGTAATATGTTGAACCTGTATAATGCAGAACATTGCATTTGAGCTCTCCAGGTGTACACGTGCAGCAGAGGGACATTGTACCTGATAGCTGGGTGCACATACAGTACAGTATGTAAATATAAAGATTGTAAAAAAAAATTTGAAAGAAAGTAAAAATAGAAAAAAAGGAGAGCAGTTACCTTGTATTGGAAACCAGCACTGTTGCTGTGCAACCCTGGCGTTGGTATTGGAAAATTAGGGGGATGACCAGGGTGGAATCCTCCCAATTTTACCCATACTAGTAGTAGGCTTTACCAGCCTGGGTTGCTGGAACCATAGAAAGAGGTATCCGCAGCTTGCGGTCCTCCCACCATGGTTCCATGCAGCCACAGACAGGTTGACAACATTGCTTGTTCTCCCAGGGGGTTTGGACCCACAAAAAACCGCTGGGTGTAAGCAGCCCTAGTGCCGATAGCACTAGGGCTCCTCCTGACATTCTTGGGCAGTGTGGGTAGCAGGGTAATCATTAAAATAAACTGAAACATTTTCTCTTTGCAGAACCACATAGGTCAGCATGCTTTGAACCTGTAGATCAGCATAGAAAAATATCAATAAACACACAGCCACTGAAATGTAAATGTCTTTATTTAGACCAGGGTAGTGCAGTGGATGTGGTCTACTTAGATTTTGCAAAAGCCTTTGACACAGTGCCACACAATAGATTGGTCCACAAAATAAGGGAAACAACATTTGTACTTGGATCAAAAACTGCTTGGAGAATAGGGAACAGAGAGTTGTGATAAATGGAACTTATTCTAATTGGTCAAAAGTTTTAAGCGGTGTACCTCAAGGTTCTGTGCTGGGATCACTCTTTTTTAATATATTGGTGATGTTTTAGAGGGCAAGTTTTCCTTTTTTGCAGATGACACTAAACTAGATAAGGTAATAGAATCTGAGTTGTGATAAAAACATTAAAGTGCACCTGGATAACTATATATGTAGCCGACCTTCCATGACTGCAATGTGTGTTTGTATAGAATAAAAGGACATGGGATATTGTTATTTATTGTGATTACAATTATGATCATTACACATGTTCATTTTGTTCTGTTTACTTGAAGGACTTTTATCTGCATCACCAGTCTGAATGCATGTGACCAAAACTGCGGATGTTCTGGATGTCTATCGCAGCCAAGGCCACTTTATCGTCATTAACTCGTAACTTTTCTGTGGGCCCACCACCTGTTACTGATGCATGCTGACTGTTTAAACGGTGATGGTCCTTCAGGCAACATTTGAAATCCTGCCATCTGCAAGGTTACATAACATTGTAAAAGCTGTCATGCACAATTTAACCATGGATATTCTGACAAGCTAAAGAAGACTGACTACATATATTTCGTATACATACCTTTTGCTAGGGACTACAGCATTGATCTAATCAGTGATCTCATCCCATACAAGAGCTTTAGCCCCAGTCGATAGCTGCCTGCTGGTGTGGTGCAACTTCTCCATCACAAGCTGTAACTCAACCTCACTGTAACTAAAGTTTGACTAGGTCTTGGTCTATCCCCATTCGTATCTGACATATTAGTAAGGGGCTGTGCTTCCCCTCCGTCCGCCAAGGTGGACGGGGAAGCATGTAGATTGTACAGAGTGGGAGGAGTATCCCACTTATGCTCAGATCAGCGGTCGGTAGATTTGTTAATTCCCCTTGTATGACGGTTGTGTGCATACGCACAACCTTCTTACGGCGCAGTAAGGGTCGGCGTACGTAACTAACATTATAAAAACGTCCCTGAAGGCAGAGATAGACATACTAATGAGGGGACGGAGCGGGGGAATCCCCATAACGAACAGGTATGCGGCCGTAAGGCCGCATACGTGATCGTGAAAGTTAAGGTTGCTATCTGGACACATAAGTGTCAAGATTTACCTTTGAGAGCTCGGAGTGCATGGGGCGTGCACTCCCCGCTCCAAGAAAGGCCGTAATGACATTGGGCGCCCGTAAGGCGCCCGTAGGTCTGGACCTAGCCCAATGTAATTAGTAAGTTATGTTTGATGATATAGAGTGAAATGTCACGAGAAATATTTTTACAGCCAAACAGCCTATGAGGATATGAGGTTTATTTGTACATTATTGTTACTATTTTTAGATTGTTTACCAAGTTTTAAAATAAACTATGTTTGTGAGCACAGTAAGCATCATGCATTTATGTGATGTTGCTACTGTTTGGCTGTCATGATAAGATATCTTGTATATTAAATAGTATTATAGAATATAAAGTTACTTTTTATTAACCTGGAATCTGTTTTTTATTGCCCTGGCTTGAAGTTTATTCTTGAAGAAAGTATTTACTTGTAGCTAGAGGAAAGGATTTAAGGGTTGATGTCTGCCTCTCAAACTCCCATTCCTAGTGTGCGGATGATAAGTAGGTCTAGAATCCACAAGTCTCAAATGACACCAAAATTGTTCATTTCTTGAGATTTCTTTAGCTGAAGGAAATGTTCATAATTCTGGCTTGTCCCGGTGCAGGAAGTATGTTTATATAAGTTCTGCTTTCTAACAGAAGAGATCACTTTGAGTTTATGATCATCTGATAAAGTATATTGTGTTAGATGTGTGGATAGGAGGAACCGAAGAACTTTGTTATCTAAAAGACTGACAAATAAAATAAAAGGATAATAATTCAATTCATCATAATTGCATTTACATTTAATCTTACATCATAATATTACAGTCATGGGCGGATAACAAAGAATAGAAAGTGACGGCGCTTCCACAGGGTTTATACGCCGCAGCTGTCAATAATGGGACCTCAACCCATATAAGAAAACAAATATATACAATAGAAAGGTCAGCGCAGAAATATAAATATAACAATTACTTGATAAATTCTCACTACTTTGAGATGGCTGAAAGTCAGCGACAATGGTGTATAATAAAATTGATATTTAATAATTAGTAAATGTAATCATTAAAAATCCTAACACAACATAAAAGTTTGTCAGTTTTAGAATAAATAAATTCACACAATTAGCAAGATTAGTTGGGAGAAATGATGTTCTGGAGTATATGGAACAAACACATGTAAATTTAGAGATGGTATGGAGAGTACCCTTTTGATGCAGTAATATTTGATAGTAGCAGTTGTGGCACTAAAGTATAATCCTCATCAAGAAAGGAATTTTATCATTATCTGGACACAGGCGGAGTTACCCAGTTCCTTTAGGGAATATAGAATTGTCCTCCTATGTTGGTCCAGATTCGGTGTATAGGTCTGTTTTAACAGATTGTCGGGTGGCCAGCCCGGCTAGGATTCGATATTTAAAGAGTCTGTATCAATCCAGACATAGATGAGAGATGTAAATACCGTCATGTAGCTGATGGTCTTGCTCCTTAGCTCCTTAGGAGATGGCTCACACTGACTTGCGATCTTGCTCCTTTAGAGATGGCTCACACTGGAGAATCTCTGTCACTCTCAGGGCTCTATTTACAAAAAACGATTTTTGCAGACGAGATGAAATCGTTCCATCTCTCCGTGATTTACCCGCAATTTTTTGGTTTAAATCACGGTATTCACAAAGATGCGATTTTGCCGCGATTTAAATCAAATCATACGAGTTGTTGCGATTTTGAAAGGGCTAAATCACGGTTATTTTCAATAGAAAACCACCGCGATTAGCCCTTTAAAAAATCGCAGCAACTCGCGTGAGTTTAAAAAAAAACTAACAGATGTAAAACTTCAAATTTAACATATCATTTTTTGCTATTTTGTTTATAAATAAAAAAAATGTGATCTATTCAACAAAAATATGCGTTGCTAATGGGCATTTGCCCCCCATTGCCTGGTCTCTTATGAAAGTGCTTAGGTGGGCCGTTTGTATTCTTCTAGGCATTTTTCATAGTGATCTATCAGGCCAGATTTCCAGCCTTTGCCAATCAGCCCTTGACAGGACACAAACAACTTAATGTCATTGGTTAGTACATTTAGGTACACATATTCGCTGCTAGGGCACTGCAGTCTCTTCTTGCTGGTCATATATAAGAACAGTAGAAAATAACTGATTCTATATTATAAGGTGTAAGATCCATCTCAGTAACAGATTCATTGTATAAGTTATACAATGATTCTGTTACTGTCTGAGATGGATCTTACACTTTATGATATAGAATCAGTTATTATTTAAACTATATAAAAAAAAATCTCTGTGCCACATAAATCCAGTGTATGATTATAACATGCAGCGCTGTCAATACTTATACTGTATGTTATAATCATGTACTGGATTTATTTGGCACAGAGATTTTTTTTATAGTTTAAAAAATTACTGATTTACTTACCTCTTTTTTTTGTCCTGTGTTTCTCCGACAGCCTCTCCTGCAGAGCAGCTCTAGGGCATGGAATTCTGCTGCCCGACGGCGCTTCCCTCCATGTGATGATGTCACACGTTGTGACATCACACAGAGTGCTGCGGACCTTCGGCAGTGGAAGTGCAGAGGTCTGATACGTTGCATTCAGACCTCTGCCACTGCCAGCAAATAACTCAGCACCATGGGGGTTTGTTACTAGTGTCCTGGGCAGGACAGAGAGGAGGCCAGGGGCTATCCCAGGCCCCCTCTCTGTCCGGGCCCAGGACACTAGGCCCGGCTGTCCCCCCCTGATGGCGGTCCTGTCCGGTGGTCATCTTCTCCTTTTCTAAGTGTATGGATGCAGTGGGTGTTGTTTCAAAAGAATAAAAGTTTTGGGCACTCACCATTTGCTGGCATCTCTCTGGGGAAGTCTTGCTGGATGTGCTGAATCTTCTGCACTTGATTGGAGTCTGGGTTCCCGTTGATTAAAGTCACTGGTCCGGTTCTCTGGGCTCTTCTCCACTTGCCACGACGGGGACACCTCCTATTCTTTTGCGATGCTGCTCCTAATGACCATTTGGTCGCTAGGGGGCAGTGTTTTATATAAGAGAAGACGTCAGTTACAGTGGTGCTCTTGTGTTTCTTAGTGTTGGGTCCAATACTCTCCTCTATTTATACTTCCCTTGGACAGTATCATCTCTATCCAGATGATAAGCAAATCTACCTATCCACTCATGATCTTTCACAAACTGTGTTGGCCCATGTAACTGAATGACTCACTGCCATCTCATCTTGGATGTCTTCCTGCCATCTCAAACTTAATCTAAAACTGAACTAATAATATTTCCACATGCTAATAAAAGTTACCCACATGGCCTCTCTATTTCTCTTGACAACACTTCAATGATCCCTACTCCTAAAGATCGATGCTTGGGTGTTACTCTTGACCAGAGCCAGTGCTAGGGTGTTCGGTGCCTCCCTGCAAACTTTAAATTTACGCCTACCTGTTTAACAATTTGTCATCAGAGTTTCTAGAGTATAGTGTCCATGTAAGCATCATAAAACACAATCTTGTAAACACAATAAAAGAAAGTAAATCATAGCCGCTACTATACAATACAGGCAGCATTCTA
>WWET01000635.1:496240-511873 GCA_011038615.1 Limnodynastes dumerilii | reverse complement strand
CTTTCCCTTTACCATATTTCCCCACTCTATGCAATCAGTTTCTCTGCCCCTACCCACTTAGATTGTAAGCTCTTGAAAGCAGGAGGGTTAGGGTTAGGCTGCAGGGTATGAAGGATTAGGGTTAGGCTGCAGGGGCATGGACGGTTAGGGTTTTGTTTGCGGGAAATGGAGGGCTAGGAAAGGGTTAAGGGTTGGGTTAGTTAAGATTACTTACATTTTGGCATAGGAGTCTTAGGGATAGATTTACTAAGCTGCGGGTGGAGATGTTGCCCATAGCAACCCATCAGAATCTAGCTCTCACTTTATTATTACATACTAGAGAATGTCAGCTGGAATCTGATGGGTGGCTATGGGCAACATCTCCACTTTTCCAAACTCGCAGCTTAGTAAATCTGGCCCTTAGTGACTGTAAGGGTCCCATCTCTGCCGTTTTCTAAAATGCAGACTGCTGGCATTGTATACTCTAAGTGAATGATAATAATAATAAAGTATATACTGTAGGTCAATCTACGTGTGGCTTGCAGTCATAGAACAGCTGTGAAATTGTTAGGGTCTGTTTTATGGTCCTCTTTCCATAATACAACTGAAATGTAAACTCGCAATCTGTCTGAGAATTCCTGTTAGATGTAGCAGGTGCTGTGCATTATTCCCGATGGGTAGGAACTCGTTACTTACATTTACATATCACTTGATAATGTTTCAACAATTAATGTTAAACTAAATATTCAAAATGTCTGCAGACAGAGATTAGAAAAAGAACAGGGATAATGTACCGGAGGAGGGAGAAAGGAATAGATTTCTGTATAGATCTGCAGAAAGCCTGATGGAACGTGTGTGATATGTGAAATGTAATACACGTTGGCCGGTATTTGCTTTTTGCTTTATGTTATTCTTCCAGTTCTTTGCCGGTAACCTGAATCTTGAACAAATCCATTTGTAGTCCTCGGGGAGAGTGTGTTGGTGGTGTTACGGAGCCGTACCTACATGTGTCTATTGTTCAATATTGACATCTGCATCCGTGACCCTCTTATGAACTCTTATGTAGGTCTTTATCAAGATTGTTCTACTTTGCAGTACATACTCTGATTCATTTCTTAGTCAGTGGTGCCGTGCATGAAAATAGATGAGAAAATGTATGAATATATATATATATATATAATAACGGTTGCAGTCCCCGCGTAGAATGAGGGATTTCCGATATAGGGGCACCCGAAAGTTACTTTTCAGATGTCCTTATTTCGAATACCCCTCCATTTTAGAAATGTTTTTTCAGAATAGGTGAGTATACCGATTGGCATACTCACACATTCCGTTTCAGAAACACAGCAGCCGCTGCTACCGCAGTCAGGGGAGGGAGGGTTAGGGTCAGGCTAGGGAGCAGGGAGGGTTAGGGTTAGGCTAGGGAGCAGGGAGGGTTAGGGTCAGGCTGCGGGAAAGGGAGGGTTAGGGTCAGGCTGCAGGAGAGGGAGGGTTAGGGTCAGGCTAGGGAGAAGGAAGGGTTAGGTTTAGGCTAGGGAGAAGGCAGGGTTAGGGTCAGACTGCAGGGGAGGGAAGGTTAGGGTCAGGCTGCAGGGGAGGGAGGGTTAGGGTCAGGCTAGGGAGAAGGGAGGGTTAGGGTCAGGCTGCAGGGAAGGGAGGGTTAGGATTAGGGTATTGGAAGGAAAGGGTTAGGGTTAGAATTAGGGGAAGGGTTGGGCTAGTTTTCAGGCTTACCTTTCGGAGCACCGTGCTATGCCTCATTGAGAAAACAGCCCTATCGAAATTGGGCTGTTCTTTTTACGCAGACCCAGACCCATATATTAATGTATACCAAGCAGATGGATTTGAATAGTTTGATCTTCCTGTCGTAACCAGTAGGTGAGTGAAGACTTTCTTATTGGTGAATGACTGGTTATTCACTAAAGTGGTGGGACGTCTCTTTGCACTAATTGGTGGACGACTAGAGCCCTCCACCAATCATACTGCAGACAGCCAATTGTCCACATATAGGGCCAGATTCAGAGGTCCGGACGACATGTGACTTCTGCAATCTGCCTCTGGAAGTAAGATTTTTCTGTCATCGTGCATGCGCTCACCAGATGTGATACCAGTCTCCAGACGGCTCATCCCTTCCACCCACCTGAACTTTATAATGTGGATGGGGGGTGAGTATTTAAATTTATGTATGGGCATGTTTAAGTGCCACAAGGGCGTGGAAGAGGAGAGTCACTTTGCGGCTGCTGCAAAATAGATAGTGTGGACCCCTAACCCTAATCCTCGCCCTCCCCTTCTATTAGTCTAACCATAACCCTCCATCTACAGCAGCCTAACCTTAACTTTCCCCTACTACTAACCTAACCTTAACCCTCCATCTCAGGCAGCCTAACCCTAACTTTCCCCTTCTGTTAGCCTAATCTTAATCCTCCATCTCTCACAGCCTCACTCAAACCTACCCCTTGTATTAGCCTAACTTTAATCCTCCATCTGCTACAGCCTCAACCTAACCTACCCCCTCTATCCTACACTCCATCTCCCCCAGCCTAACCCTAACACCTTAACCCTCCGTAGCCTATAGCAGGGAGAACACGTTTCACTATTGTGAACAGATAATAGGGCCATATGGTATAAGTACCCGTTCCCAATAGTAATATTAGGAATGTGAATCATTTCGGCACTAATACAGTCGCAATTCTATAAAATTTCTAACAGACAACTGCATATCATATGCACTACTGATGAGTTGCCAGATTTAGGTCAGTTACTGTGAGTAGCGCTGCTAAAATGCAACAAGCAAAGTGTGGTTAGATATGAGTCATATTAAAATGTCTGATTTGTTTAGGTATAATGAGTGACCACATGCAACTGTAAAGTGCTGTACAAATGACTGCAATGGAAATCAGAAAAAATTGCTTCTAATTATAAGTTTGACCAGAGTATGAAGTGTTAATAAAAATGTTAAACGCCTGAAGTTCTGTATGTTATGATATAAACATTTATTGGAAAGCGTCGTGGAGATCTATTCAGTGTAGAATCAATATCCCCTAAACTCTACAAAATGGTCAATCAATGGAGAAAAATCCATCCTCTGCGATGACCCAGTATTTGCAGTTGAACAAATTCGCGTTTCCTGTTATTTCACAACAATGATCCATCTCTGGCTGAAGCCTTTATTCTGTTTCATGAGCAATATGGATTATGTGAGGCTATTATTATTTTGGAGACTGGAGAAAAAATAGAGCACAGTAGCAAGGAAAACAATAGATGTAATATGTAATAGTATTTATTTTAAAAATGGGTGAATACATCCCTTATCGCTCCACAAAATCGTCCTTTAGCGCTCTCAGGTGTATTGTTATGTTTTAATAAGTACTGCGCTCTTTGAAAAGGTTTTGTCTGCCATGCCAAGTTTCCTCATTGTGTCATTTTGCTGGTAGAAGAACTTAATGGTTAAAACTAAATTAAATTCTGTTCTCGTGGTTTGTTGCTGACCTTGAGCAAGTTACTGGTTTTTTTTTTTGTTGGTTTTTTTTTTGTTGGTTTTTTTTTTAACCTTAGGCAAATAGATGAAATGACTGAGCTGATTAGCTGAGGTCTAGCAGAGATATACAGTATCTAACTGGGGTCTATAACTGGCTACAAGACACAACACAAGCCAATTGGTAATGTTATTTATCAAAAGAATTTCTTCTTTCTTGATCCATAGCATTACTGGATTATATTATCTATTTCACTAAGCAAATGTAAAGAGATCCCTGTCTAATGGAGATGGGAGATGAGTTTTTGACTTTGTTTAATTTAATTTAATTTATTTACTGTATTTTTGGTGTTTGCAATAGTTATTTAAACAGAGTAATATGTGATGAATTTGATGTATTAATATTCTCAATCGTCTCTCTCTGGGCCTGATTCAAATTTAAGTCCTAAATCCGCACATTGCAGAGATTAATGTATGTATTTTGGCACCCAAAATCCTGCACGCAAGAGTGCAGGGCACGCCCCCTGCGTTCTTGCGCGTGGAATGTAGTTCCGTAGCCAGGAACCTACCTCAAGTATTGAAACCAAGCTCTTACAGAGCAGTTTAAAACACGCCTGGTGAGCGGGCTTGCCTCTCGTGCGCAATTCAGCCTACGTACGGAATGCGGCATCCGGTGGTCACATTCCAATGCAAAAATATAGGTATTGTGCTTGTAAGTTATATAGGATCTGAATGCATTGTATGGGAAGGTCACAAGATACAAAGAGCTATATTTTGTTAAAAGAATTAATATCCCAAGCTACAAAAAACAAAACATTGAAATAAGCATTATCATTAGAGATTTACATTAATAATAAGAGCTAAACCTAAATGATATATCGATTCCAGCAACCTGCCCCAGAGTTTTTCACATTTGGAGGGACGTTTCAAACCTCTCATGATCAATTGAGGAGTTGACCAGTGAAAGCAAGTCCCCAAAGGATGGGAGGGGGAGGGACATTCCATGTGCGGGTAATGCAAACGCTAGACCATAGGCATAATGAATTAATATAATCTTGAAGAATTGTGCTTATTATGGCCTCTAACCAAACACCCTCATATTCTGTATACTGTTCTTTTATTCATGGGAGGCCTATTAGACATATGTTTTTAACCAAGGAGTCTATTATATTAGTGTTTAAAAACCATGGTCCAGGAGCAGACCCATGCATGTATTACGAGCGTGTGTGGGGATTACACGCCCCCAGCACTCCCCACTCTCAATAGTAAACACTTACATGTCCAGATTCCTACCTTAAACCTTACGACTAGGTCTGCAGCCTTACCCCCGCCCTGACCCGTAATTTAAATGTCTATCTCCGCCTCTACGGCAGAGATACGACAAGCATTAATTAGGAGTCAGCCCCTTTTGCGTACCGGCTGGCATACGTAATAATGTTACATATGCCTGCCGGTACGCACGCGTGACCAGGAAGTGTGCAAATGATACCTGACAGGGGAATTACGCGCGCTGCATTCGTAATTTCCCTATCGTACCTAGGTCAGGAGCTACCCCCTTGTTCTCATTTTCTTTTTCTGTCTAAAAGGAAAGTAATGAGATGATGCGGAGAATGGATTTTATGCTTATGCGGTTTTCTAGTTATTTAACTTTTTCGTTTATTTTAAATAATGAAAAAGCTATTTGATATCAATCAATCACACATATATAAAACATATAGAAATAAATCTCTCTGAAGAACAAATACAATTGGGACATATAAGACAGTGTTTATAAGCCTCTATTAAACACGATTTTACAGGTGTGTAAGTTAAATCTCTTAAGAACATAAAGTCCCATAGATGGTATAGTTACAGGATAAGCCTGAGAAGTGTTTATTTTCATAGTAACACAAAACTTGAACACGGAACACTCAGATTTACTTTGAAAACCAAGGATTTGGCACACAGTCTCATTATAAGTGGTCCCTAAAACTACTTGGTATCCATTTACACCAACATAAAAGCTTTTGGGACTTGTGAGACAACTGCCAAAAGTTTGATAAAAATTTACGAAAACATGATGTCCTCTTGTGTATCAGGTTTAAAAACATGACCAAAATATGCTTGGAAGCAGGAAGCAAAGCCTATTTCCTTTGAAGTTTACAATGCTGCCTTATACAGTCTAATACCCCTTTCAGATCACCACCCCGGCAATATCCCGGGATCACATCAGGGTCACAGACCCCGTTTCACACTGCAGGGCAGACCCGGGAAATTCAGAGACCCGGGTCTGCCCTGTCGTCATGAGACAGAGTAATTTGTTTACCGTTGCTCTGGCAACACTTGTTGCTAGGGCAACAGTAAAAAAAATTGCACCAATCAAGTGCATTAGGTGCAACCCGGGTTGAAAAACCCGGGTAGCACCTTTCACACTGCACCCCTACCCATGTCGAACCCGGGAATAACCCTTCTTCTCACTTGGGTTAAATTCCCGGGTCTTCTGACACGGGTCCACCGGAAGTACCCCTTTCATATCTCCACGAAATACCCGCGATTTTGCCGAGACCCGGGTTTTTGCCGAAAATCCCGCGTATTTCGTGGTGATGTGAAAGGGGTATTATTCTGATGTATTGATGAGCAAATAGTCCCTGACTAAATCATGCTGAGCATTTTACTGCTCGGTTGATTCCTTTGTTTTAAATAGTGGCAAACAACAGTAAAATGTTCTGAGAGAAATCTTTAAAATTCCTAAATACATGTATGACAGAGTCTAGCACCATAAATCAGCTGAATAAATTCACAAAATGATTTATTCTTCTCATTAACAAGCTGCCGAGGCCTACACATCTTGTCAGTCTCCTAATCAAACTACCAGAAAATCAGCTAGAGAAGCTGAAGGAGGATATTAAAGGAAGTCATTCTGTTAAGTCTAGTTTTATTTGTTTATCAAGTCCCAAGGATATGTAGAATCTCTGGACTTGTTTTGAAAACAATGTCTGATTCTTGGTTTTAATATTATGTAATGGATTTCTTTTTAACTAATCAAAAAGGATAACCTTTCTTTGGGTCAGCACCAAAATATACTGATCATTAACAAAACATAGAAAAAGAGAATAAGACGTGGCTTTTATTGGTGAAGTGTGTTAAAAATTGTTTGAATATGACACTTATAAAAAGGTTCTCATTAACAGCTGTAAAGTAGCCATAAAATTACACAGCTTTAAATATGGCTCTATACAGAGGCTGTATCCAGAATACTGATATACCAGTTATTACCATCAGCACACATCAAGCAGATTTGCCTCCTAAAAGATATATCATACAGATGCATCTCAGATCCATTGCGAATTATATTTACAGATGTTTGGATTGCAATAGAACCAACAGACTGTTGTTATGTTATGACTGTTATCATAACTAACTCTCACTCATAGTTTATTGCTTGTATTTTGCAAGTAAATTCAACCACCTGATCAAAGCATATTAGGCCTAACAGCAACGGAAGTCTGTGGTTCCGATGCAGAATTCTTGGCACTGCATTTGCTCAGTACCAATTCACAACCAGCTTACGTACATTGTGTAAGAAAGTTGGCTGTCTTTCTTAATTTAGCATCCAGTACTATATATGATTGTTGATCATATAAGTTATTATTATTATTATTACTCTTTATTTATAACTCGCCACAAAGTGTCCGCAGTGCTATACAAAATACAGTACAGACATACAGGGTAGTGATGGACAGCATAGTACATAATAAAATACAATCTAAATATAAAAATATCACAAAAATACAATAAAGTGAAGCAAGCAAAAATGCAAGGTGTCAAGCTTGGCAGATCAGGGAGGAGGGGATAGAGCACAGTGAGAGGTTGAGAGGGAGCCACCAGGTGGGGATGGGGGTAAAAGGGTAGCAGAGGGGGGACAAGAGGTGAGGATGAAGTGACTACCATAATACATTTGCGGGATAGAAATGCGTCCCTTTTTGTAGGCTACCTGGGCTCAAACATTCACGTATTATCACTTGTTCAAATTGCTTAAACACATTTAGATAAAGACGCTGCCTCGGCAAAATGCGATAAAGGAACATTCGTCTGTCCCAAATTGTCAGAAAACCTTTTTATCACTAGTTCATTCATCCAATGTGGATGTGATGATGTGATGAAAGTCTGCTCCTGTGGTGTCTTGTTGACAGTTGAGCAATTTCAAAATCAAATCATGTCCGTGTGCATATAAGTTTACCCCAGCAGCTCAGAGGGGGAATAATGGGTTTTGTGTTTGGAATAACTCTCAATAGGCTATTTCTTCCTGCTGTCCTTTAATCAGTATATCTTTATAATAGTCTACACTATTCAGACAGAATGTCAGTGATTATAAATGTAACCTCTAATTTGTTATGTTCTTTGTTTCTGTTTGTAAAATAATAATTTGTACAGTAAAAAGAATTATTGGCATTTAAAACGATAGACGTGACAGCGTTAATATCAAATATAAAAAGGAGGAAGCAGTTACTTAAGCAATCAATGTTTTTGTGCTTTTCATTTGTTTTATTGGCTCATTAAACCTGATTTTTATATTTTTTTTAAGTTCCAAAAACAATAATGCACTTTATTTTGTTACTGGTTTAAGAAGTACTGTATGTAAGTAAAATATATTGTCAAATTTATTTCTACACAGTTTTTTATATAGTGCCATCAGTGCTTATTACAGAATATATCACATTAGTCCTTGTCCCATTGGAACATTCTAAGTCCCCTAACACATACCCACACACAGGCCAGGGTTAATTTAGTTAGCATCCAGTTAACCTAGCCAGTGGTAAATGCAGGATTCCAAAAGGGGAATTCCAATGTGTGTAATACATGTGGGGTATAGTAGGAGTCTGGACATGACAAACTACTTAAAGCACTTGTGACGATACATTAGGCGTCTAGTTATTGCACGTACTATAATATATGGGGTATATATTAGGCTTTTGGAATGACACACTATATAGAGTATATAGTGTACCATTCCCAGACCCCTATTATATCCTATTTATAGTATAGTATGTTCTATACCCTGACCCATAATATATCCCATTATATTATATTATGTGCCAATTCTAAACCCATCATATATCCCATTATATCACATTATGTGCCAATCTTTAAAGACAGCATGTACGCAATCTACGTAACGAAACGCTACGTAGATAGCGTAAAATAGTTATTAGGCATGCGTAGTAGCTAGATTTGGAAAATTAGGGACGTATCTTAAACTATACGGGGTTATGAATCCGGAGTGTTATGCACATTTATATGTAGTGCATGTGGAAAATAGTAACATCAATGTTATGTGACGACACAGAGACAGGACACTCCCCAGTTTAATGTGTACTAAAATCATATTATTGCTTCTTATGAACCCATACAAGTCATTTGGTAAGCAGGTATATGAGTATTGTCAGGGCTTCTTTTGGGGTGTCCTGGCAAAGCATTATCTATGCAATTGTTTATGACTCTGGTGTAAAAACATGTACACATGAACAACTCTGCCTGCAATGTATCTGATGGATATGTATAACATACGTATAATATTGTATATTTGGGTGTATTTACTGTACTACAAATATTTCTAAGTGCAACCCTCAGTAAGGCTCACACCAGAAAAAGTTAATCATTTATCACTATAAGGGGCATTACACATAACTCAGAGGGTAAAAAGCCGACCTTTAACCCAGGGTTTCCGGAGGGAAGTTATAGATTCCGTCAAGGGGGCGGGCTTAATGACGTGATTTATGCAAATATAGCAGAAGCCCTGTCCCCTGACTATCAATGCCCCCAGACCCTCCAAAATGACCCATTCTATTAGCTACAATTAATCCGCTCCTGAGCTTCTAACTGTCACTCACCAGGTTTAAATAAAATAACTGATATTTAACGAAGGTGGTTACCATAGAAACTGACAGTTGGAAACCGAGGAGCAGAGTATTTTGTACCAAATGCAATGGGTCATGTTGAAGAGTATGTGCCCCTTTTTCTTAGTTTTACTAGGGATGGGGAGCGGAGCTTGATGACGCATAATCATGCCTGCCCCTAGTAACACCAGAAATAGCTGTGTTGCTAGGCAGCGGGGCGTTCCACGGCCTCAAACCCTCTGTGGGATATTTGCAGGCTCTCCTGGGATACCGGGAGAACTGCCCAAATTTCCGGGGTCTCCTGGATATTCCAAGAGAGTTGGCAACCCTGCTGTCACTAAATGCCCAAAAGTTTTATCTGTCAGGGTTGTTTAATCCACACCTGTCAGACAGAGCGGACAGGACAGAGCACATGAGGGAGAAAAAAAGAAGAGCAGAGAAAGACCAGACTGAGGGACAAAGCCTAAGAGCAGAAAAGAAGGCACAGGGAACTAGCAAGACAAAGCTGAGAAAGGAGAGACAGGGTGGGAAAGAAGAAGATAGTATTAAAGTTGAGAGGTGATGTTTCCTATCCCAAGTCTAAATAACAGTGTGATAGTAAAGCTGGTCAGTATCTGTGTGCAGTAAGCAATTCAAAGATATATCCCTGCATGCAAAGAATACAAGTAACTTGACTCCCACTGCAATCAACATGGTTTAGCTCAAGAGCAACTAATTTCAAGCACTTAAGTTTGGATCCAGCCCCTCTGTTTAATGTGTATTCAGAGTACCGGACGTATAACATATACATCCGGTGTTTAGCGATTATTACTACTGCGCATGTGTAGTCATTTTTAACATAATCTACGTATCTTTTTCTTACATAAATTGCGTAAATGCGATTCTTACGCAATCTACGTAAGAAAAATATACGTAGATTACGTTAAAAAATGACTACGCATTTATCTCACAGTGGCTTAGTGGATCAGCTTACTAAAAATGGTAATCTTCCCTAAATTGCTGTACCCGATGCAGGTCTTGCCTTTACTCCTTAGCCATAGTGATTTTAAAACGAATACAGGCAATCTTCAGGAAACTTATCTGGGATAACAAAAAACCTAGAATTAGCATGTTCAAGCTTCAGAAGACCAGAGAACAGGGGGGCATGAATGTCCCGAATATGATGGTGTACAATCATGCAGCACAGTGCCGCCATCTGCGTGATTGGGTGTCTAATACAGAAATTTACACTAATGATGCATACACACTCTACAATTATCTGGCAGATATCTGAAAGATCTGGCAGTTGGGATGGAAATCTGGTAGTGGATGAGAGCAAAGAGTATTGTCAGTTGTTTTCATTCATTACCACATTTTTATTCCAACAGCCAGATCTTTCAGATATCTGCCAGATAATTGTATAGTGTGTATGCACCTTAATACAAGTTTAGAGCAGCAATTTCTCCCAGAAATTGGGCTGCTGGCGTTTCTTCACATGCATGATGAGGAGATCCCAGATCATATTATAAATATCCCCTTACTTATGTCAGTACGTAAACTTTGGTTTCGTCTACGCCACACTTTCATACTAAATCCCTATTATTCCCTTCATCTCCCTTTCCTTGGTAACCCGAATATTCAGGACTGTGCGGCGACTTACCCCTTCACAAAAAGGGCATTCGCACAATTGACAGATTTACCGATAGGAATGGTAAGAAGCCTCTTGCATTTGCCCAGGCCCAGGCTAAGGTCAATTTTTTACAAGGCTCGAACATGGCGAACTTTCAGGCCCAACATTATATAGGGCAAGTACTTAGAGTTTTCACAGAATTGAATTGGAATAATCAGTTAGAAAAATTATTACAAACACCCCTGCCAAAACATAGAGCTATTCCCATTCATTATTCACACCTAAGACCTTTGATAGACTACTTCGCAGTAACTACAGGATTATCTCAATGGACACAGTATTTTCCAAATATCTCTATCACTGAGATCCTCTGGGCCATGGCGGGTACACGTCGCCTAATTCCTGCAATATCTTATTAGGAAATGTTTTTGAATATTGCCCATAGATCATATATCTCTCCCATTCGATGGTTCCAGATGGGAATATCTGAGACCCATACCTGTCCTAAATGGGGGGGGCCCTGAAGCAGATCTAAATCATTGCCTTTGGAAATGTTTATTGATTAAAGGATTCTGGTGGGGTGGGGGGGGGAGTATGGCGATTCTCAACAGAATTCTTGGTAAGTCCCTTCCCCCTTTCAGCTTCCTGGGCAGATTTTCCAAGGCCACTCGCATTTCACGTGGGTGGTGTGCGATTTTATGGCGATTCTCAACAGAGTTCTTGGTAAGTCCCTTCCCCCTTTCAGCTTCATGGGCATATTTTCCAAGGCCACTCGCATTTCAACAGCCTGTAGAAAACTGCTGTTAGCAATATTAGCGGCAGCACGAAAAAACTATTCTACAATCTTGGTTACAAATTACCCCCCATCCATGACACTCTTTAGGGAAAAACTATTTTATTTGTTTAAAACGGACTGGATGGAAACATCTCTTCAGAAGGAATTGAAGATTTCTTGAGCTCTTTTTGCAAACCTGGGAAAGTTTTATTTCTATTCTCTCTGAGGAAATGAAGAAAAGAATTTGGGGTCGCTTTCGCACTACCACATGGTTTGAGTTACGCATTCATGTAATCGATTTCCCAATTGTTTTTGCAGAGGGTGACAGTGTGGGGGAGGGGCCTTGAGTAATAGTAAAGATCTATTTACCTGGTGGTTTAACTTATGTAAGAAAGTGTACAAATGATTTGTTACTGTGTACAATATATATATATCTGATAACATGCTTCAATAAAAGATTGCAAAAAAAAAAGTAGTAGAAATCGCTAAACACTGGACGTCCAGCACTCTGAATATGGGCCTTAATTTCAAGCTCCTTCTTAAGTCTGGATCCAGCCCAATGTTTAGAAAAAGATTTTTAAAACGATCAGTTTAATGAAATTGGGGTAGACCCAGATAAAAGCTATATACGCAATCTACGTATCGAAACAATACGCAGATTACGTACAATAGCTACTACGCTTGCGCAGTAGCTATTGTTCATTGAATTACGTCCGTCTATGGAAGACGGACGTAGTTCTGGATCCGGCCCATAGTTCTTATTAAGCTTTGTTTGCTGAGATAGTAAATTAGAAGATCATTTCCTTTATTTCTGCCTTGTAATAATTTTCTTTTCTCTTTACTATCTGCTGGTAATCTCATTGTTGGACAGGGACCTGTGCATTACCGCTTTCAGATGCCAGAATGCACATAGACATTTCAGAGAGACTGTGCTCCCTTTCATTATGCACCCAGTCTCATATATCATTCATTATTTTACCAGATGAAGAAGAAAATACACGCATCCCCATAACACCTGCCAGCTGGCTTCCACCACAGCGGGGTCTATAGTTACTTGCTTAAGGATCTTCAAATATTAACAGAAAATCGCTAATTGCAGAGAAAACTATTTGGGTAGTTTAAACAGCTCAGATTTTAACACAGCAATTTGAGTTGATTTTTTTTTAGTTGTTCATCTGTGAAAAACCTTGTTTTGTGTAATAAGCAGAATTAGTTGACCTTTAATTCTCATCTTTACTCTAGATGCCACGCTTAGTATTAATTATGGCTAATAAACTCAGATTGAAGGTACTAAGCCTTTATAGTGATTACTCTAATAGGGCAGTATTCAGAGATCAGTTTTTGAGGGTAGTTACGTGCGTATTTTTAGGATCGGATCAATTGCGCATGTGTAGTCATTTAATTTACGTAGTTTACTTTGACTATACGCACATAAGTGCCTAAAGGACGTACATTTAAATTGCACTTGGGGAATTTTTTTTTTACGTGCAGTTCCGTGCGTATTTTTACGATCTGATGAACTGCGCATGCGTAGTAACTAAATTTACTCTATCTACGTTGATTTTGAAATCCATTAGGCACGGACTTGTGAATCGCACATGGGGAAATACGCACGGAGGGGCGTGGTTGTAATCCGTACAGAGAAAGATACGTGATGGTGGGGGGAGGAATTTAGATGACCATTTGAAGGCGCGGTTAGGAAGATACGCACGTACAGAAGTATTAGACGCACGGAAATGCACACTTAAAGATAAAGGTGCTCGAGGCATTTGTACGTCAAGGAGAACCCGTCCGTGTGGGGGGAGTGTCATGGATGTTGCCTTGCAACGTCCATGCGTATAACTGCGTACTTTTGCTGACGGTTCTTTAAATACGGCCCGCAGTGTGCATTGCGCAGATGCACCTGGAAACCTGGCGCATTTGTATTGCGAGCGTATACGGCAGGAAGTATAGCAGTGACGCTGTAACCAGATACGTGCCCAAATACACAGCACAGGGGCAGTGCAATATACTGTATCTAGAACTGGTAAACACTTGTAAATACAGAGAACAGTTCGGATGTTGTATAAACAGAGGAAATGAAAAAATATATTGTTTTTTAATAAAAAAAAAACTGTTAAATAAAAATATGCTATTTTTTAAAACTGTGTATTATTCAGAATTGATAGCAACATTAAACAGGTGCAGTGATTTCATGATTATATATATGATTTTCCAGATTGAAATATAAAGACAAGTGTCTGTAATGGGCTATTTATTGTGTGCCCCAGGACTTAGACAGGACCTGCAGAAGGTGCAAATGTATTCATGTAACAGACCTTTGTTCTCTCTGTGATCTGACCAGGAGCAGGGAGGGGCTCTGGCCTTGTCCCCGCCACCTACTGTACATTGGCCATGCCCCTCCACCCCTTACCTCCCCAAACTCGCCCCTCAGTGCACAAGTACCAGACACCAGGGTTCTGCTATGATCTGAATTGGCCGTGACTGCGCGCTCTTCAGTTCCGCAAATGCAAAAGAAACGCAACGCCAACAGACATACTGGATCAGGGCCAGTACGTGTGACAGGATAGCCATTAGCATTTCTTCTTACACCCAATGGGTAAATAAGTGGTAGCACTGATATGTATAATCGCTACATGCTACTCTACCAGTCTAGTAACAATACTAAAGGGCAAAAATATAACTCAGTTGTCGTTGTTGGTCTATGCATCTGTTTATATCAGAACAAAATTGTAACAGACTGCATAATGGAAGAAAAAAACCCAATAAATAATCAATATATAAATAACAACTAAACTGTGGCAATCTCTGACATTGTATGAAAGCTAAGGAGAATCTTCTGGTCTATTCTATAGAATTGTCAAAAGAATACAACGTTGAGAAAGTAATAATGTCTGTTGTCAGCAGGTCTGGATTTTATAAGGTTGTTTATTTGTGCACAGTGACTGATGTGTTGTTATATTATTAAGTGCAACATTGGCGCCCTTGTTGCTGAGACCTCACATACAGCGGTAATATCAAGCCTTTCACATGTCTAAGCAAAGCCAAGTAAATGCCCTCTGACGACTGTGCTCCAGGAATTATGAATGTGAATGGACATGTACATGAACTTGTATACACTTTCTGACATGAGTTCACTTCACATCACTTTTAATGTTGCGGTAATGCTCATGTGTTCTCATTGAATCCATAGATATCCTTTGTGAACACTTTTCTAACACTTCTTAAAAAGTATAGACAACACAAATGTTTCTCTACTGTCTTAATAATTTCCCAATGGGTTGAACATAAACTTACTCTATTAATTGAATGTAGCAACTTTATAATGTCTTTGGTGTGTGTTTAACACAATGTTTGTGTAGTTAACAGTATTCTTTTTTTCTCAACAGCAACAAAAGTTGCAGATTACATATTCATGTTTTAAGAAATTGCTACACTCTAAATTCTTTAAACCACAAATTATTCACTGTTAATATTTTTTGTTTTATTTCTTTTTTAAGAATGAAATGAATTTTACTATAGGCAACTGTAAGTCCTACCTGATTTATTTTCTAATATTACACTCATATTAGCTCTATTTGCAACATCAACTGACCATTTGAAAAATTAGAAAAAGAAAATTGGCCGAAACGCGCCAGTTTTTCCCTTTGGAATCCCATCTTTCTTGCTTCGTCCATGCGTTCCTGTTTTAATAAAAAAACAAAACACAAATTTCATTACCACATACACAGATATAAAATTATTGTATAACAATATTTATACACAGCCTAATTAGTATATTAAATTCATTTGAATAATTTATATAGAGCACTCCGCAGTAAAATTATCAAACACATCTATATGTCATAGTTGCCAACTCTCCCTGAATATCAGGGAGACTCCCTGAAGATTGGGTGATCTCCCTGACTCCCTGAAGTGT
>WWET01000635.1:475612-486673 GCA_011038615.1 Limnodynastes dumerilii | reverse complement strand
CAGTATTCCCCATAATATGCCTCCAGTTCCCCTTCCCCCCAGTATTCCCTATAATATGCCTCCAGTTTCCCTCCTTCCCCCAGTATTCCCCCTAAAATGCCTCCAATTACCCTCCTTCCCCCGCACCCCATCCCATAAAATGCCTCCAATTACCCTCCTTCCCCCCAGTATTCCCCATAATGTGCCTCCAGTTACCCTCCACTCCCCTTCCCCAGTATCCTCCATAATATGCCTCCAGTTAGCCTCCTCCCTCCCCCAGTATTTCCCATAATGTACCTCCAGCCTCACCTCTTTACTTACCTGTTTCCTTCCTCCTCCGCGGTGCTGTTTCTGCAGACAGGAAGTGCTCATACAGGAATGATGCCACACTCTGTACGTATCAGTGTTCCCCGCACTGGGAAACGTGGGTAAATGCATGCAATACGATCCAGTATCCTACACAGAAGGGTTTCCGCGTGGAATACTTAGGGTAGGGGTTCGGCAGGGGGAGTGCCCTGCACTCCTACATGCGGACCTCTGAATTACAAAATCCCTATGATAACTTCCGCTGCATATCTTTGATTAGCTCACTCCGGTGGGGCAGGAACATTCACTGGCAGTGGGACATCGTAAATGGGGTGTCGAAAACGGCCCTGTTCTCAGCGGCGAACCACACCCATAGCATAACTAACATTAGAAGCGATTATAATAATAGATAGAGCCCTATATCCTGCAATAGAGATCAGCTGAGGCCAGAGACCACTTTGATTCTACCATCAACCCTATTGACAGCCTTCAGAATAAGCGCCAGGAACTTCTCTCGAGCTGTGAACCAGTCAGCACTTCATGCATAACACACATACGCAGGTATAGATTCAGTGCATAAGCAAACACTCTCTATGGAGTCGCTGGTTTGACGTTGAGTCAGCTGACATGTTCTTGGAAATGTGTTTGATAATATATAATTATACTGGGGTCATGAGCGAGCTTCAATTTTTTGTACAGGACTTTGATCTCAATTTGCTGTCTGACTAGTAGTCAATGGAGATCTCAGACTTTGGCTGATAGACCTGGCTGTGTGCCTGAAAACAATTGATTTTGTTGTTGGAAAAGCAGAAACGGAAGAGGTTCCAATAGTGAAATGTGAGCCGAGGTCTCCTACAAATCTGTGCACAGTATGCATCCATGGTCTATGGCCTTCAGAGAAAAATAGAACAATCTGTCCCTTTGGATAAATGTTGTGATCGCTGCCAAATTGCACCACTGCAAAAAGAATAAATAGATATAGGATGTAGATCCAGAACTACGTTTGCCGTACGTTTATTCGCGTAGCGTATTTTCGTGCGCGTAAATTCTATACACTCCCCTCGGCACACCCCTTGAATGTACGTATTTTGTCAAGATACGCTTTCCAAACCCTACCTTAACTTTTGCCAACGTATCCGCAGTCATACGCACACATACGTATGGGCAACACGTATTTACGCAGCTAAGCACGCCCATACTGTACACTTTAAATACAACCCCCCGCCTACTTAACGTATTTCTGACGTATTTTGGACTCACGTAAAATTGGCACGCCCACACGTAGGTATTTACGTGACAAATACGTGACTGGCCCTTACGTTCACAATTACGCTACGTTACTGAGCGTATTTTCTATGGTGCGCATGCGCAGTACTTACCAAAGGGCGATTTTACGTCTCCACCACGTGTAAATTCGCTCAGAAGCGTTGTTCTGGATCAGGCCCAATGTTGCAGAAACTACCTTTATAAGTATTGTGGGGCTGATCCAGAAGTGATATATATATATATACCCCATGGCGTTGCTTATCTCTGTTTGTCATTGCACATGCTCAGAAACAATAAGCACACAATTGCGGGAGATCCAGAGCAGAACACAAGACAGGCTGCATCTGCTTTCATTCTGAAGGGCGTTTTGTGGGAGAGATTGGGTGGAGACACATAGTCAATGTGCGATTAGGGTGTGGCTCATGCAAATGCACCGATCCAGGCCTGAACGCAGAGAGAAGGAAGCACAGCTGACATCATTTGTACCAGCCACAGGTCGTGTCTGTGACACTTGATTCAGACCATTGTCTCAGCATTTCAAACTTCAAACACAATACAAAGCTTATGGAATAGCTGCTGGAACACTGTCAATGTATAATATAATATTTATAGTTATTGCAGGGTTGCTGACTTTTGAAATCTTCCCTCCGGGAATTGGAATATATTAAAATACACCGTTTCTCTTTGTCCTATGTAGTGGGTTATGTTAATATAGGAGCTAGAGACAGTGATCAGCATTAAAGTGGCTTTATCGTCAGCATAAATTCCAAGAGCCAGATTTATAAAGCTGCGGGTTTGGAAAAGTGGAGATGTTGCCCATAGCAACCAATCAGATTCTAGCTCTCACTTTCCTATTACATACTAGAAAATGTCAGCTAGAATCTGATTGGTTGTTATGGGCAACATCTCCACTTTTCCTTTCCAGCAGCTTAATAAGTCTGGTACCAAATCTTAAATGCAGCAAAGAAAGGCAAATGCAGAAAGGAAAGTCCAAAGGCTCTCACAATATCACAGAAAACAGAAGATTATAAAGCTTTAGCAGGTCAGATGTCACGTTACAGGCTTGAAATTTCACCTGGGTCATGAAGCAGAAAACTTATGCTCTATTGGCTAGAAAGTAATCATTAGGTCTGAGGGGTTTATAAAGAGTACATCAGACCTTCTGATAGGGAAGGGTGGAGTTTCCCTCAGACTGCCAGGAGATTAACCCCTTCAGACTATGTGGCTGTTTCTCGCCCTGCCACACTCTATTATTTAAGTGTGTCAGTCAGTCCCTAGCTGTTGCCCTTCTGGGAGACAGAATATGGAATCTCTATCATGAAGCTCAGAGTCAGGAGTCCTTTCCTAGGGCTCCATCACCCTGGATTGTAGGTGGGCACTAGGGCCTGTCTGAAGTTTTGGCCTAGACAGATGTCACACTGTCTGGCTTCCCCCAGCAATTGGCACCCCTAGGCCTAATGTGAAATGCAGTCTGCAGAATCATACATACTTTTTCTAAAGATTTCTCTCTTGGCTCAGCATTCTCATGTATGCTTTTTCTTCAGGAGAGTGATCCTCTCACTATACAGTATGGGGGTCGTATTCACACTTAAGAAGCTTGTGCTCCTTCAGTGTGTAGAGTTAAGAAATGAGCTACTATGCATACGTAGTAGCTCATTTACTCAATCTATGTACTATTTAGGGGCTGGATCCAGACCTTGTTAAGTGCATGAACTTAGTTACACCTGGGCTAAACCATGGTGATTGCAGGGGGAGTCATATTTCATTTGCTGCAAACAGTATTAGAGTTAAGAGGTGTTGTTTCCTATCCCAAGTCTAAATAACAGTGTGATAGTAACGCTGGTCAGTATCTGTGTGCAGTAAGCAATCCAAAGATATATCCCTGCATGCAAAGAATACAATTACCTTGACTACCCCTGCAATCAACATGGTTTAACCCAGGTGTAACTAATTTCATGCACTTAACAAGGTCTGGATCCAGTCCTAGGTACGTAGATTGACTCTGTGTGGTCTTTAAAGATCGCACGGAGTAGTTTAATCAGAAGGAGGCGTTCCCTCCCCTCCCCTAGAAGTGTTAGACGAAATATAAATTAGCCGTAGAGGGCGGGGGGAGGCTTTCTCCGTGCGTATTTTCCTTCTTAAGAAGTATACCATGCATGGTTACTTAAAAAGCCCTATGGCACTGTTAAAATGAAGGGAAGGTTGAGGGGCAGGACAGGTGATTTAGGTGCAGATACGACCGCACCTATCTCAATATTACCTGTGAATTCGATCCTGGGTTATCAATAATTAAGGATGACATACAGCATCATTGGGGGCTCTCACAATCTGAAATTGGGCAATAAAGTGGTAGACGCAGCTTCCTGAACTTACAGCAAAGGATAAACTAAACTTGTCGCAGCGCTCTGTATGCCATTCCCTCTTTACTGCAAATGTCCAAGTAACTTTACACTTCTATTTCAATCCAAACATTGCAAATATTGAATAAACGGCTGCTCGGCACAAGGACAAAAGACTGCCAACAAAACTTTACCATTGACCGCCCACATCAGTTAGAAATAAATGAATAATTAGATTATAAGGTTCTCACAGAAAATAATACTGTGCCGTGCGTACTGTGAGCAGGGAAAATACCATGGTGGTAATGATTTTCTTGGACTGAGTTTTTTAAAATATATATATAATACGAGGAGTTAAGGACACCAGCTGCTGTGTGTGCTTCTACACGCAAACTATGGATTTGCTCAATAAATGAGTGGTTCGGTATGGATGGATTTCACAAAAACTCTCAGGGCCAGATTTACTAAGCTGCGGGTTTGGAAAAGTAAAGATGTTGCCCATAGCAACCAATCAGATTCTAGATGCTATGGGCAACATCTCCACTTTTCCAAACCCGCAGCTTAGTAAATCTGCTCCCCTGTGTTGGCCAAGTGGCACAAATGACTTTAAATGGAAAATGACAATTTATTGAATAATCTGACAACCTAGCTGAGGTTGACTATATAAGTAAATACAAACTTATAGACTTACACATCCTATAATCCTATATCATTAGAACTGTCTGCCACTGCTATGGTGTGGTCTACATTATGGAGCTCTCTGGGACCCAACTGTTTTTGATTAACAATGAGAAACACGTTTTTAGCCAGAGGTGGGTCTTGTATCATCTAAAGGGGGTGTGTCTTGTGCTCAGCTAGGGGAGGCGTGTCTTATGCTCAGTCAGAGGAGGTGTGCTAAAGGAGGTGTGTCTTGTACTCAGAGGAGGCGTGTCTTGTGCTCAGTCAGAGGAGGTGTGCTAAAGGAGGTGAGGCTTGTACTCTGCTTGATATATGTGAAATCTGTTATCATTTCCCCCCCTTTCCCTTCTCTGCTCGAAGCTATACATGGTTACTCCCTCTTTAGTCTTTTCTTTGTATGTTGGGTGACATATGGCATGCACCACTTTTGTTTCTTTTTAGTTGCTCTTTTATGTATCTATGTTCCAGGTGTGTACCTACCAATGACCTCTAAAGGGGCATATGGAAACATAGAATAGTGTTCATCATTCCAATGCAAGGTGATTTGCAAATGAAAACTTGTGTTAACTCCAAATATAACTGTTGCATCAGCACTTGCTCATCAGCACTATACACCTGAAACTAGAGTGCCAAATAACCAGAGAAATGTTCCTACTGATTTGTAAATCTAATTAATGTAAATGCAAAAAGATCTGCTTTTTTCAGCATTAGCAATCACATGAATCACAGCCAGCTTGTAGTGTGGATAAGGGATTAGGGATAAGAGGGAGAGGAAGCAGGATTATTATTTATTATTATTATCATTTATTTATAAGGCGCCACAAGGTGTCCGCAGCGCCGTACAAAATACAACAAAATACAGTATAGACATACAGGGTAGGGATGGACAGCATAGTATATATTCAATACAATATGACTATAAAAATATCACAGAAAAACAATAAAGTGAAGCAAGCACAGAACGCAAGGCAAAATGCGAGGTGTCAAGCTTGGAAGGTCAGAATTGGGCGCAGTGAGAGGTTGAGAGGGAGCCACCAGGTGGGGACTGGGTAAAAGGTAGCAGAGGGAGACAAGAGGGTACAAAGTGAGGAAGGAGTGGTGGACAAAGGAATGAATGAATAGATACAGAGGATGAGGAACTCCTGTGCTTCCTTGTTGCAATGTGAAAGTCCACCCACCTGCCTTAGTTATTTTCAGTTGTGTTGTCTCTGCACATAGGTGCACAATCTTCGCTAAGCCTGTCATCTATTGTGTACCTGTCCAATTAGATGAGGTACATATGCCTTTATTTCTTAGCCTGTTGGTAACTTAGGGACGGATCCAGAACTCTGGAGATACTGCATTTGGAGATTTGGGGGCACAGATAGTAGAGTTCCAATAGTGGAACGCCACGTGATTATAAGTCATGAGCGTGCGAGGAGAGTTCCCTTCTCCTGCACTCACAGGACATCCGATACCAGGACTCTCTACCTTCTCATTTATGCACCAGCCCACGGTAAGACATAATTGCTTAACCAAGACCTTACTGTACAGTTTATAGACCTCTGTCCCACCCTGCTATCAGACAGGTTTCCAGCATAGAAACCTAGATCCTGAGGAAGCAGCTCCCTGTTGGAAGTCTCGTATGATCTCTCGCCAATGGCAAGTCTGGAATTCGATCCTTAGAGTGCTCCATAAAACTTATATTGCGATAATGTAACAGGATCCTAACACACAATACACTAATAACATTTGGGGTCAGATTTACTAAGCTGCGGGTTTGAAAAAGTGGAGATGTTGCCCATAGCAACCAACCAGATTCTAGCTGATATTCTCTAGTATGTAATAGGAAAGTAAGAGCTAGAATCTGATTGGCTGCTATTAGTTTCCAAACCCGCAGTTTAGTAAATCTGGCCCTTGGACTGGACCTTGGCTTAAGGTCAAGTTTCATAAGTTAGCCTCCACAATGTAGGATAATATGGATGAATTTGCTAACCTAACTTCCACTCATGGAGAACAGGCCAACCTTAAGAATTCGCTGTGTGGTCAGAATACTGCACTGTAGTATGTATTGAGAGTGGACCCAACCACCCACCCATCGTGCAGTTGTGTCCTGACGCAGTAAGAGCAATCAGGTCTGCCATTACTGATGATGTCACATGGGGGCGGGGCTCCGTGGATTTGTCCCTGGCCCCACAACTTCTGACCGTGGCCCTGGTAGCAATTCACACCTAACTTACATACATAGAGTATGTAAATCAACTGGATTTTAATAATGGTTTTACTAAATAAAGTAACGCAAGGAAAAATTATACATTTTTGCTTGAGTTTTCTGTTTCAGGATTTTATATTATATTTCTAACTTTTCCTCTGACCGTATTTTTGTGCCCGAACAAAATGTTATAAACAATATAAAATCTGATAACACTGCAATGCTGATAAGTGTACATTAGTCTTTTGAAGAGATGATTGCTGTAGATGTTTGATTATATGATCTGCTTACACAACTTTGCAGTTTTGCTGATAAAACACATCAAAGCCCACACCAATATACCATTATTATTATAATTTTCTTCTACTCAAATGGCTGGACAAGAGGTTTAGTGGGAGATGAAATAAGATTTATTTTCTGTTTTGTTAGATTATTGGAGAATAGATAAGTGGCTGAAGGCATAAAGACTGTGCCTTTTCAGAGATAAGCCACATCCATGTTCTCCCTTTTGATTCTGACTTTTTGGCAAATTTTTGCAGTTTTAAGGCAAAATATACATATAGAACCCTACCTTAACTTCTTTGCATCTGCGTGGGCACAGATCCGTGAGGAACGACTGCTCTCCTTCCCAGGCTCTTCATTTACATGCGTTTATTTATAAGACGCCACACGCTATCTGCAGCGCCGTACAGAGGTAATAGTTACATACACAATACAATAATTAAACAGACAAGGTACAAAATCATGAAAATAAGGAATACAATACAAGTACAATGCGAAAATGGAACACAGTACAAAGAAAACAGAACAATATATATGGAAAATAGAGAAGTGGGATATGTGTGTAGGAGCAGATGAATAGGGAGAGAGAGAAAAGGTGGGAATTAATAAGGACAAGGTAGAGAGGTGATATAAGAGCTAACGTGCTAAATAGGAGGGGGTAACCAAACAGTTGACACAGGGATGAGGAGAGTAGGTAAGCTTAGGTGGAGGAAGGGTATTCTAGCCTGAGGAAGTAGATTTTGAGGGAGCGTTTGAAGGATTGGAGGGTGTTGGATTGCTTGATAGGTTGTGGTATGTTGTTCCAATGCAGAGGGGCAGCCCGGGAGAAGTCTTGGATGCGGGAGTGAGAGGTCATGCGATTTGAAGGGCCGGCCCTTTCTACGGTAGTTCCGTAGGGAAGAACTCTAGACACGTAACATCTGGCGCAGGGTAAATCAACCAATTAAGAAATAATCAAGTTCCAAAAACAATCTATACTCCAGCAGCTAAATAAGGGAAGAATAATTCCCAAAAAGTGATACAAAGAAATGAAAAAAGTGCTTGGAGAATAGATAATTGCACTTTATTATAGATAAAACATGTACACATTAAAAAAAAATATATAAAACTTATATAAACCATCATTAAACACCCATTAATAGGAATAGAACTTTCAGAGGTCTACACAAATATAAATAAACATATTAAAGCCAAATAATATATGACAAATTATGGAGGAAGGAGAGCTCCTATTAAACTGGCAAAGGAATGACTACATATAAACCGTCCCTTGCAGTGTCAAACATGTAATGTCAGCCAGCTGCCGCCACAACGGCCACGACAAGTCATGCTAATAATCTTTTATTGGTTCCTTTAAATAGAAAGTCAGATGGCTTCTTAAAGATCATTATTAAGCAGCAGACAGTTTGTAGATTAGCCATTTGATATTGGGCCAGATCCTGGTTTAGCAACAACACCCAACTTCCGCAAACTGCTTGCGGACATCGGATGTTTCTCTGGCAGTGCGCATGCACACGCCAGATGTTACGCTACGGATCTTCTAGTGTACTCCGACGCTGCGGCACTTCAAATCCGCTTGCTTAATCTCCATAAGAGAGGTGGGGATAGGCAAGTAGATAAAGTTAAACGGGCGGTGTAATTTAAGGTAGCGTACTGGACACTTAAGCAGACATTAGCAGACTTACTGACCTCTGTGCGTACAGAAAATGCACTGAGGTCTGAACGAGGCCCATTCAGGGCCAGATTAACAATAGGGCTAATGGAACTACAGCCCAAGGCCTCCATCTGAAAATAGGCCCACACACTGCAGTGCATAAGGATGAATGTCTTGGACTAACATCTTCTCCAAAGCATACTATATAGTGTGGGCCCTTGTTAATATTTAGCCCCAGGCCCACATCGGTTACGCTCTCCGTATAGAAAGTGTTATTTCCGAAAAAGGGACATTGGAAAGTTACTTTTCGAATGTCCCTTTTTCCTATACTTACCGTTTTATACTCTTTTTCATGAATGGGTGTGTATGCTGTTCGGCATACTTTGCCTATTCACTTTCGCAATGCGCAATATCCCTCCGCCGTACCTCCGCCGCTGCTATTGCTGGACCTGGAACAGGTAAGTATATGATCTCTAAGGGGTTAGGGTCAGGGTCAGGCTGCAGGGGAGGGAGGGAGGGAGGGTTAGGGTCAGGCTGCAGGAGATGGTGGGTTAGGGTTAGGCTGCAATTAAGGGAGGGTTAGGGTCAGGCTGCCAGGAAGTTAGGATTAGGGTAGTGAGAGGGGAGGGCTAGGGTTAGAATTAGGGAAAGGAGTAGGGACTATTTTTACTCACCATTTCGGAGCACGGAGCCTTCGGTGCTCCATGGATCGATTGCAATACCTCTTTGAGGCATATGCAATCGAAATCCCAGCCAGTTAGCAACTAACTGAGAGGAATCAGTGTTTTTGAAAATGGGATTTTCTATGCAGGGACCCAGACCTGGCCCATATGGCCCTCAATCCGGCCCTGGGCCCATTGTTATAAATCTTTTTTTAAATGTTTTCAAAATGCCACCAAAAAAAATCCTTTCTTATACCCTGACAACATGACTGGAGACGTTAAGAGCAGCACATTAATATGATGTTTGTCATTATCTTAAGGTGGGGAAGCACAGAGCTGCTGACATGCCGTTAATCCTCTGGTTATACAGAAGCGCCAGCTCTTGGCTTTCCTGACTGCAGTTAGGATTAATGAGAAGCCCGAGCTCCCCGGTGAATGTAAAATGCACAGTATAAGCAGTAAGACAAAAATGATCATTATTTCACCTGATCGGGTTACAAGATTTCATTTCAAGATGTTGCTTATTTGGATCTGTCTAATGAAGGTTTATGATGTAATGTTCCAGATGGGAAGGAGAAGCTGTGCAAAATCACAGGAGCTCAATGTAAATCGTAATAAATAAATAAATAAGTCACGCTGTATTAGAGAAATCTGTATTTGTAACAGCAACAACCGTGACTGAAGGTGATCCTGCTGGTGCAAGTGTGAGTCGACACCCCTGCAAGTTCCTGCCCTACCACTAGGGGCATTGTCTGCCTGTCTCAACTCTTGGGGTACTGGCTGCCACAATAATCCCTTGCACTCTTCTGCCCAGGAGGTATCACCTCCGTAAATGATGGCCTGAGGATAAGAGAAAATGATGATGACACAATACACACATGAATTAGACATGAACAACATCTTGGGATAGAGGTGAGTATAATGTCATCCCTGGTGTACACATCCTAGACACCCTCTCTTCACCTACCAAGTGCCACTTTAACATGGGTGTGGGTCCCCGTGGTGAACAGCCCTATTTCAATAGGGCCATTCGCTTCCAGCCAGTTCCAAACTGGCTGGGCAAATGATTTCTTATGCCTCGAAGCGGAATAGCAATCGATCCCTGGAGCACCAAACACGGTGCTCTGAAACGTAAGCAACTCCAATCCACTCCCTAACCCTAAGTTTCCCCCCAGCAGCCTATCCCTGTGTCCCCGTAGCCCAAAATCGTTTTTAATGAATCTGCCCCTTAGGCTGATTGGGGAGAGACTTAGGATTAGGCTGTCAGGGGGTGACTTAGGGTTAGGCTGCTGGGGGGGTGATTTAGGGTTAGAGAGTGGGGTTGCTTACCTTTCGGAACACCGTGTTCAGTGCCCCGGGGATCGATTGCTATGCCTCATTGAGGCATAAGCAATCGATATACCAGCCAGTTCTGAACTGGCTGGGCGCGAACGGCCTTATTGAAATAGGGCCGTTCCCTACAGGGACCCACACTCGTAGATATACCCCTACTTTTGATCCCCGTAGCAGCTGCATATAAATAGTATAAACGTGTAGGTGTTAAATGCAATGTACCAATTAGAGATCTGTATTACAGAAAAAAAAAAATATATATATATATAGATGGATATGGACATAGATAGATAGATAGATAGATAGATAGATAGATAGATAGATAGATAGATAGATAGATAGATAGATAGATAGATAGATATGGAGATAGAT
>WWET01000635.1:435091-447374 GCA_011038615.1 Limnodynastes dumerilii | reverse complement strand
TTAGGAACCTAACCTTATGGCACTGATGAGTATCATAGGGCTTCCTTATCTAACCGTGCGTAGCTTCCTTCTAAAGAAAGAAACTACGCACGGACAATGGGGTAGATCCAGACCTACATCCTAGTCACGTTTGTTAGCGTATTTACACTAGGCCTATGACTCACTAGTTCCGCCTCTGCTCACTAGTCTTGCCCCTAACCCCCCCTTTTTAGGAACCTTATGGCACTGATGAGTATCATAGGGCTTCCTTATCTAACCGTGCGTAGCTTCCTTCTAAAGAAAGAAACTACGCACGGACAATGGGGTAGATCCAGACCTACATCCTAGTCACGTTTGTTAGCGTAGCGTATTTACACTATCGTCAGTAATATGCACACCCCCAGACACTCCCATCAGATGTACTTTTACTGTTTTACATCTACCAAACCCTACCATAACTTTTCCAAGCGTAACCGCACATATATGTATCGTCCTCACGGACATAACTGCCAACCCCAGCCCATACTCTATGATTTAAATCCCTCCCTCCGCCTCCAAAGCGTAGTTTGAACATAAATATGGCTAGCGTATTTTAGGAACGCTCCTTCGTAGTGACGAGAGTGTTACGGTCGTCCTGAGTTACGTGTCATCACATCTGCTGTGCGCATGTGCAGTAAATACTAATGGGCGATTTTACATCAGCGGCTAGCGTAAAATTGCTGGCATACGTAATTCTGGATCTGGCTCAATCCCTCTTCTAGCCTACCCCGCCCTCCCCGGCTAATCTAAATCCCTCCCCCATCCCACTTCTACCTAAACACTCCCCGAGATGGCATTACACCACCTCTATCTAAATAAAATACTCTGTGCGAACTGGCACGTAGATTTCGTAAATGACCTACTGTGCATGTGTAGTAGTTAATTTTGTAGAAATACACACCTAAGATTCAGAAGCTTCTTAGGTTTGAATACGGCCTATTGTGTGATGAGAGCTATTACTTTTTCTCCTTTCTTCTCTCTTTGTTATTTCTAGGAAGCCAATATGAGGCTCCTAATATTGGAAGGGAATCAAGTAAAAGCTATCCAGCCAGTAAACATATTGTATGATTATGGGCAATAGATCGTTTTTTTGTCTAGATTGCTGCCATTATTACCTGATATTAGAGGCTGCAGCCTCCAGTGACCTCATTTGCAGAGGTGATCATTATTTGTGGCTGACTTCCATGCAATGACTGTGAAATGAGCGTTATCCTCTATGCACAGGCCATAAACATAAACACAGGGGTTAAGTAATATGGCATTTCCAGTAAAATGATGCAGCGTCTCAGATAGTACATTCTCATGTAGTGTTACACAGCCTCTGAAATTATTCGGACATGCTGTCAAATACTTATTTTCCACATTAGTCCCCAATATTCTCAATATATCACTTTTTTTGCCTTTTTTAGTCATGGGGGATTGTGGCAGAGTGAGAGACAACCACATTGGGGGTGATTCAGAGATGCGACTGCGAAAAGATCGCAAATATATGCAACTAAGTTCAGATCTTAGCAGGTTACAGCCCACTGTTTAAATAGTCACTTCCCTTGCAAACAGCGGCGGATCTTAAAGTTAGACCACCATTGAGCAACCCTAACTCTGCGCTGTCATTTGAGATCTTAAGGGAAGTAGTTGCGGTTATTTGAGATCCTAAGTGTCTGCCCGCGCCCACTTTCTCTCATCTCTCTGCCTCCCCCCGCCCATTTGCATGCAAATCCTTCAGATCTTAAACTTCCGCAGCACTTAAGATCTTAAGTGCTTGCGATCGATTCACAGGTCCGCTCTTAGCGAATTTAAGATCCTAACCTCTACGTAGACGGCGTTGCACTATTACTACGCATGTGCATTGATGTGAATTTTCCAAGATCCTAAATATACGCACCTAAGTAGCGATAAAATCGCATCTCTGAATCAGGCCCATAGTCAGAAGGGGTTAATCCCCCAGGATTCTGGGGGAAACTGTACCAATTCTGCCCAATTCCCATTTCTGCCCTAGGATGTGGGTCATGGTCTCTACAAACCTTTAGACCTGGCTTTCCAGGTGTTTTGAAACTATGAGTCCTAGCATGCTTTGTTAGGTATCAGCTATAATTATGCAATCAAAGCATGCTGGGATTAGTAGTTTCTCACCACCTGGGAAGCCACAAGTTGGCCAGACCTGTGTTTGTTGTTGGCTAGGATTTGTTTCTTGCTGCACCTAGGAATTGTGAAGCCTGAAAATCTACTGCTCTGCCCTGATTATATGCTCTAAACTGACACTGCAACTGTTTGTCTTCTGTTTTCCCTGGTACCCTATGTGAGAGGCACAGATTTTATAACTAGGGCACCAATAAAGTTAAATTACTTCCTGACAATTGTCTCCTAACTTCAGAGGTGAGTTTTAAAAAAGTGCTTGAAAGTTTGGAGAGTAGAGGATAGTCTTAGTGGGTGAGGAAGGTTATTCCTAAGAGTGGGTGCAGCTCGGTAGAAGTAACCCAGAATTTTGTGTAAAGGACAGCGGTATATCCGGTAAAAATCTGAGTTAATACTACTATAAAGCTCATTGTGACATTATTTAGTTTTATTATTTATTCATTTATATTTCATTCCAAAAACTGTGCGGGCAGTTGAATCCCTGTAGCAGGTTATGATAAGTGTGTCCCGGGCCTGCACAATTTTTGGATTTAAATATAAATGAATAATTAATAAAACAAAAAAAGTCACAGTGAGCTTTATAGTAGTACTAACTCAGATTTTTACCACATATACAGCTGTCCTTTACACAAAATTCTGGGTTACAGGACTTCTCCCAAGCTGCACCCACTCTCAGGAATAACCTTCCTCACCCTCTAACACAAATTTGGAAACTTACTCTCAGTTCTTCTACTAACACTGTTATGTGACTGGATCATCAAGAGGCCGAGAAATTTTGGGGCCCAGAACACAGGTGCTGTGCTCCACCCGCCATGTGACTTCATCCGTGATGTCACTTAAAGGGGGATTGCTGTGGACCTGCAATCAGGGGGCCATTACGCAGGGAAGACGTTCTCCTACACACCCTCTAGCAGCAAGCATACCTAATGCTAATAGAAGTATCGTGGGCCCTATCTGTCTCTGGACCCGGGCTATCACCTCCTTGATGATGGCCCTGCAAAGCCCTTTTACCATACAACCTGGCTGCTCCATTGTGGGATATATAGCAATTCCTCTTATGTGTCAATCCCCAGTAACGTATAGAGTATAGAGTATAAGCTTGCCGATAGGCCCTTCTTTTCCCACCAGTCTGCCTGGGGTGTGGCTCCTTGCAACGGACTTCCCTATTTCAATAGGGCCGTGAATTACTGTTACTATTACTGCCAGTTAGATATATTAAGTTAGATCTATTAGTGGTTGATTTCAAATACAAACTCTCATGAATATCCAGACTCAAAGTTTAGCAAACTTCTGTTACTGATTTCTTTTTATTTGCTGCCTATTCATATATTATTTTTCAAAGATGAATGAGCAGATTTGTAATTAATATGAATTTAATGAAGGCACAGATGAATGTGAGAATAATGAATTTCTTATGTGCAAAAATGCTTTTCATAGCACTAAACAGAGTCCTCTGCAGTTACTCATACAACAATAGCCGTGCATAGCCAACAGAAGCAGCAAAGGTACAGTTCAAAGCCCTGGGAATCAGCAGATACAACTCCTGTGAAAGGAATGGCGATAAAAGTCTAAGTTCAATCAAACAAAACAAAAGTCTCATCTACCGGATAAAGCAAAAATGATATTTTATTTATTTATGCATTATAGGAAGAAATATGTTTTTTCTTCATGAAGATGTTGTAGATGCTTTGGAGGGTAATTTTTATTTTATGTTTTTTAATCTGCTGAAAAATACAATAAAAATCAAAAACTAAGAAAGTGTAGAGTTAAAATAACAATAACAAATTATATCATTTGTATCAAATTTTACATTTTTTAAAAGAAAAGGCCTGATCCTAATGAAACAAACAAAATTCTGTATGTATGTAGCCTCTGCAACGAAGGCTAACGTAGAGAATTATTGATCCACAATACTGCACGCAGGGGAACACTTCCCCTGCTCTCCTACCATACCCACCAACTGTACCTATTTAGCAGGTACAGTACTGTTTTTTAATGCTCTGTACCGGCTAAAAGGGCTCCTGTACCGGGTTCTGACCCAGCAGTTCCCTCCCCCCTATACTGACCTTCCAGTCCTGCAGCATCTGATAACTATAGCAGAGCTGTGGGGAAAAACTTCAACAGCTCTGCTGAAGTGACAAGATATTCTCTTGTGAGTTCTTAGCTCATATGATAAGGTGTAAAATGAGATTTTTTTTTTTACATAAACAGTAACTATACAAAACAACTATATACGTATGTTGTGTAATTTTTATTAATTCAGGATCAGGTCCAAAATGATTCTTTCAATATGTTATTTTAGATATTAATTAAGACTATCCCATACCATAGATACATTGCTCTTTGTATAAATAAAATAATCCAAGGTTCAATAATACATTTCAGTTCGTTCTGTTCCTCCGTCTTTTCAGGCACAGTTGGTTAAAATCCCACCACTATATTACATTCCATATGAAAACAAAAGATTTTTATATTTTACAGCTCACACTTCCTATTTAATAAAAGAGCAATGTTAAACATACCAAAGGTGAACTTTAGTAAGAATAAATACAATAGTAATAAATAAGGTATTATGGAAACCGTGGGAAGACTGAGCGGTGTAGCGAATGGGCTGACTCAGTTTGCTTTATCGATAAAATATGTTTGCTAGGAAGGTTATATTATTAAAAAGTGTGTTTCTTTTAGTTCTCCACATAGAATAATGTTATTTTTGTACGAGTTTTTCCCCTATAGGATAACATGTTCTCATTTTTTCACACACCACATTTAATTCATCATGTCTACATGGCTAATTATTACACGATGGTGGCGGTTTCTTAACTTGCCGCGGTATTATGTGGTTATGGCGGGTTAGGAAGTCTACATAACTTAGCCGTAATGCCAAAAGGGGAATGTAAAATAACACTAAACTCTTCAAATATTAATGATCATGGGAAAATGAAAATAAAAGTGATAGAGACAATAAAAGGAGGTTTGATCATATGCTGTAACATTAAGCAGTTTTCCAAGACTCAATCTAAAATAACAGACTCGACGAAGAGATTATGAATGAAAATACGTGGCCAGGATTGTCATGTACCACGCTATTGCTATTTGTAGGGGGTGTATTGGGCGTAAAACTTACAGGGAATTTTCCCAGTATGCTGGTAAACTTTTGAGGTCCCCTGCAGAACCTCTTTTGTTTTAGGAGAACTACGATGTTGACTGTAATGGATTGCGTTCAATAAAATGATGGGCCGGATCCAGACCTACGCGCTTGTTACATTTTATCGCATAGCGTATTTACTAGACACTCCCCTCGCTCGTAAATACTTTGTCCGTTTTACGCTTCCTAAACCCTACCTTAACTTTTCAAAGCGTAACTACTGACGTACGTAAAGGCTTCACGTATGTAAGCGCCTAAGCACACCCATACTGCACGATTTAAAGGCCTTGCCCTGCCTCCGAAGCGTAATTACCGGTGTCGTATGGTTGTCACGCTCCTTCGTTCTCAGTTATGCTGTTGATACAAGGCTGGTACGTACGTTCAGAGTTATGTGGCCGCGCGCATGTGCAGTACATACAAAACTGCGTTTTTACGTCTCCCTCCAGCGTAAATACGCTAGCCTACGTTGCTTAGGATCTGGCCCGATGTCTGGATAGAATGGAGATCTCTGTATTGGGTGAGAGTTACTTGGATAATCTCGGTATTGGGTAGCGGTGACTATAATGGTGTCTATATTGGGTGACAGTCATTACGATGCTGCCTGTATTGAGGGACAGTGAATAGGATGGTGTATTTATGGGGTTACAGTCACTAGGATGCTGTCTGTATTGGGTTACAGTCACTAGGATGCTGTCTGTATTGGGTTACAGTCACTAGGATACTGTCTGTATTGGGTTACAGTCTCTAGGATGCTGTCTGTATTGGGTGTCAGTCACTAGGGTTTTCTCTGTATTAGTTGGTTGTCACTAGGATTCTATCTGCAGTGTATAGAAGCTACTATAAATCTCTTTATTATTTAGTGAAATACTAGTCTGTAAATGTATGTGATTGAAACTGTTTTACATGCCACGTTTTCTTGCATATAATTGGCTATACAACCCCAGCCACATTATATACATGTAATGGTCTTATTAAGGAGTTTCATTCTGTGGTAATCTCACTTACCTTTTTTTTCCACCTATAGTTAATCCCACCCATATTTGGACTGTAGCTGATTTATTTCCCGGTCCACTGTAAATTCCTAATCTGCCTGTATAAAAGGGTGTTGTTTGTGTGGCTTCACCACTGATTAAACTCATGGACATCTTTAGCTTGCTATGACCCCTAAATCACTGACTGCTTATTTTCTGTGCCTCCCAGGGGAAAATGATTATACCACACAGGGTCACATAATTATACCACACCGTGTCACATGATTATACCACACAGGGTCACATGATTATACCACACAGGGTCACATGATTATACCACACAGGGTCACATGATTATACCACACAGGGTCACATGATTATACCACACAGGGTCACATGATTATACCACACAGGGTCACATGATTATACCACACAGGGTCACATGATTATACCACACAGGGTCACATGATTATAGCGTCCCTACGCTCACGTTACTGCTGGTGGGCGGGGGGAGGTAAGTAAATGAGGGTGGGGGGCGTGCTAAGAGGCCATACGCTCCTGTGCGAACGTATGGCCCCTTCCTTACGCTGGCCGAAGTTAGGGTAGCCTTCAGCCGGCATAAGGAAGGGGCCATACGCCCGCACAGGGGGAGTGCCAGGGGGGAGTCAGCGATGTAACGCTGAGCGTTAGCACGCTCAGCGCTACATCGTAGCTCTGGATCAGGCCCATGGTGTCAAATGATGATCACTCTATAGTTACTGCACATTTTATCCAAAGCCATTTATTCACAATTGAGGTGACTACCACCAGGACCCAACCTCTAAGACAGATGTCCAATTTAGAAGTCATATGATGGTGCATACCCTGTGACCGCCTGATGTTACATAGGGGTCTATTCACTTACCTGATCGATTTCAAATGAAGTCTGGTGATCCAGGCTCACTTCTCCTTGCAGCGAGCCTCTCAGTTCATTACATTTACCAATACTAACCCCTCCTGCGAGGTTCCGCGATGATTCTTTGTATGAATGAAGTCCTGTGCATGCACAGAGACTCCATTGCGGGACTTTGAAAATTTCAAGTCCCAGTATGAAAAACACTGCGCATCTGCAGTGTGTTCATATCGGGACTTGGAAATCACTTTTTCTTTATTACTATTATTAATATTAGAAATGTATTTCTTTATTTTTAATGTTAAAAATTTGATGAAAAATATATATATATTGTTTTACATTTCCACACATATGGTTTATTCCAGCGGTCTCCCCATACATACCCCCATTTTCCTCCCCCTTATAACAGCTATTAGGGGGAGTACAAGAGGGGTATATGGGAACATCCCTGGAATACTTACCCCTAATGCCAGCCTGAGATGGCGTTACTTATACGCCGGGAGAACAGTGTAAACCTTCGCTCCGAGGCTTTGTAAATATAACGAAACTGAAGTTTTCGGAGGCGATGCATGCTTTGTAAATATTAAAAACTTTAGGGCGGATCCTAAACTAAGTCCGACAGAGGAATTACGATCCGTAAGATCGTATTGTAATTCCCCTGTCCTGTAGGTTGTGCGCACAACCTGCTTGTTATATCGTACCAGCCGGAATACGTATCGGAATTATGTACGCCAGTGGGTACGATAAAGGGGTGTTAACCCTACTTTATGATGGTTGTATTTCCTCCATAGAGGCGGAGATAGCTATGTACAATAGGGTTAGGGGCAGGGGAAGCCCCCGTTACGATCAGGTATGCGGCCGAAACGTGATTGTAAGAGTTAAGGTAGGAATCTGGACACTTTTATTACCGACAACGGCTACGAGGACCGTTGTATTGACCTTGGGCGCTCGACTGGATCCGGCCCTTCATTTTTCATAGACCCCATAGTCCCTTCCACATGGCGCCAACCTCGAGGTCTGTTCCCCATTATAGGCGTCGCACTGTGCCCCGTTGGAAAAGCGATTAACGAGTTAGAAAAAGAACATGCTAACCAAATGAGGGAGGGAAAGGCACAAGAACCGGAGGGCAAACAGTCATTCCTTGCTCTTTATAAACCCTGCTCCACTTAAGCAATTCCCACCCTTTTTCCTCTAACCACTAGTAAATGGCATGCTAGAGGGAGCCTGGCGTTCCTCATTTGCCTCAAAATAGGGTATAGTTTTAATGAATCTGTAAGTTGCTGGTACAGAAGTTGGTTCTTTTGATCTAATACCGCTGTCTCTTGTTTCATTTCCTGACATGAATAATGCAAGGTTGCCGACTTTTTACAGCTTCCCTCCAGGAGAACCTGGAGGGAAGCCATAGATTTCTACAAGGGGCAGGGCTTAATGATGCAATTTATACAAATCGCGTCAATAAGCCCTGCCCCCTGTCAATCACTCCTGCACTCGCTAGTGTTTCAGGGGATGGACGGGGCATGATGACATCATCAAGCCCCGCACATACCTAGTAACGCTAGGGATTACAGGAGTAATTGCTGGTGGGGCTTGCGGGAGCTTTGCCGGCTCTCCCGGGATACCAGGAGAACTGCCCAAATTTCGTGAGTCTCCCGGATATTCCGGGAGAGTCGACAACCCTGGAATAATGTTTCTGTATAGCTTTATTGTTTAGCTATGGATGTCCTCTAAGTGGATGAGATTATTTTTAGTGATTGGTTATGATATTTATATCTTGTCAGGTCATTGGATTATGGAACCACCTATACAAAGCTCAACCTGCAGCCTGGTCTAACTGCTGTGATTGAAAACTTCTACATCTGTCCAACAAACAAGAAAAAGGTAGGATGGCCAATAATAAGAACGCTTCTGATTGGTTCATCAGTGTGCTGGCTATTTATTGGATTGTTGTTAGTACTGTAATTTATTTAAATCTTTAACACAACTGTGGGATCTTTGTATAATGTATACTGCAATATGTCCAATTATTACATATTACATAATATTCTACACTTCAAAAATACACGTTGATAAATATAACATCAAGATATAATAATTGTAGTAATAATGGTTCAGTGACTTAGTTAATTTGCAACATACTTGACTTGCATATTGATTGCCTTGGTAAGGGAAAATTGTGTATTCTACATAGACATCAGGGAAACAATTCTACCCTGGAGATAATAATTTGTATTTTTATTAAATACTACAATATTAATGGCTCATTCACCCATTTTTTCATGTGTGAAGGTAAATACTTTGTTCCGCAGTTGAGTTTATAACGGTAAAGTATTACCTCCTTTCTGCGTCACAGACAGCTGAGCAAAACGTTAGGAAAAGTTCCCCAGTGCACCAGTAGCTTTTAGGCCATTATATCTATAAAATAATATGCAAAAATATTTACATTTATGTGTTAAATAAATGCAAAATTGCAACTATATGATAAGCCACTTACCACTTCCAAGGCTTTTCTTCTAAAACAAAACCACGAGAGTTCCAATGTTGGGTCATATATTGGAGCTAATTCACAAGCACAAGGTCTACCTTGGCAGCTGCTGGTTCCAGAGATGCTTATAAATAGAGATGCACAAAATGGTGGTTGCTGCAATCAATTTATAGGTTAACATAAGGTGCATGACAGACAGGGCACTGAAACAAAAGGAATAATGTCCCAGCATACTGCCATTAACCTGTAGCTAATATGCCATACTATCTGTAATAAAATGTACAAATATTACTTATGCCTTTTTACAAAAATATATAAGCTTCCAGCCAATATTTTGACTTTTCTGCTAAGGTTGTCCTATCTCTAAACAGTGAGAGTCCCAATGTTGGGTCATACATATCAGTTGAAGAAAATTTGGCAAAATGTTTGGGCGAACAGAAATAGATTCTGGTATGGGGATGGGGCTTTAATGACGTGAGTTATGCAAATTGTGTGATTAAGCCCCATCCCCTGCCAATCACTACTATAATCACTAGTGTTCCAGGGGATGGGCAAGGTATGATGACATCATCAAGCCCCGCCTATCCCTAGTAACTCTAGGGATTACAATAGCATACCCTCCAACATGACCCATTCCATTAGGTACAAAATACTCTTCTACTCAGATTCCAACTGCCAGTTACTATGGTAACCACCTTTGTTGAAGAGGCAAATAGTTATTTTTTTTAAAAATATCAGTTAATTCATTTAAACCAGGTGAGTGACAGTTGGAAGCTCAGGAGCGGATTAAATTGTACCTAATGGAATGGGTCATGTTGGAGGGTCTGCAATAGTGATTGACAGGGGATGGGACTTGCGGAAGATTTGCCGCCTCTTCCGGAATACCGGAGGAACTACAGAAATTTTGAGAATCTCCGGGATATTCTTGGGGGGAGTCTGCAACCCTGGTCTATGCTGCATTCTACTTTAGCATTAAATGGAACCAATCTGTATTCAGCTCATTTTCCCATTGCATTGTATAGCAGTGTACTGGGTTTAAAAAATGAGTGCCTCTCCAGCTGCTGGGGAACTACAAATCTCAGCATAGGACTTCACGACATGGGACTGTCGAAGAGCAGTCTCTATCTGCAATATGGGTTTCTGTCCAAGTGCATCACAAGCTGTAAATGACTTGTGCAATATTCATGGAGCGATGAGAGGTCAATGCAAGGTGAAAGTAACCCCCCACCCGCTATTGCAGTGTTTATTCTGTGACATACGAGCCATCTAGTAAAGTGCTTTGAGACTCTTATATTTTTACTAGGGAAAACTTTGCATGTTTGAAATATGTGAAACAAAGTCATTGATTTTTTAGCTTCGAACATTTATGGACATCTTCTGTACACATTACAAGACCACGGCCATGGTTTCAAAAAGATTTGACTTTTTACCTCTTTACAATTTCCTCCTCTTGCATTGGCTTTTGGGGTGGAGAGATTTGCTGCCCAAAGAAACATTAAAGAGCTTAGGAAAAGGGAACAAAAAAAAGTTTTAAGAAGTGCAAATGTTATTTCAGCCCCGGCATAGGGGAGGTGCGTCTAATGGAGATAAGAGGGAGATTTGCATACTAACCATACTGGTGAATTGGTGACTCATTACAGCTTGCCTTAGAAATATGAGTTTGCAGTTTGAACAACACTTTAATTGAAAAAAGAAATATATGATTTTTTTTCTGTCTATAACTTTGAGCGTTTGGCGTCTGGCAACTCATCCATTTGAAATCATTTTTTTTTTCCCCCTGGCTTTGAGTGTTTAAATTGGGATTAAGTTAAAATATGTTTTACATGTTAGGCTGTAAGGTAATTGGCACTGAATTTTTAACAGCTTTTAACTAATTTGTAAGTGTAATGGTGCAGTTCATTAGATTTAATAACTTCATGATCTGTTTCATATGTACTGTATGTCTATACATTGGAAAGTTAATGTTAACGTTACAAACATTGGACTTGATCCAGACTTAAGTAAGTGCTTGAAATTAAGGGCCTGATCTAGACCTACGCAAATAATGCGCCCTTGTGCGTAGCGTATTTATGCTAGTGTGCCTACGAAGCACTCCCCTCGGTCATCCGTATTTATGCCGTCTTACGTCGATTAAACCCTACCCCAACTTTTCTGAGAGTACCCGAGGGCGTCTGTAGCATCCATGCGTATTTACGATGCTTAGTACACCCATACTGTACTATTTATATACCTCTTCCCGCCCACAGAGCGTAATTACGGGTTCCGTATGGCTGGCACACTCCTTCTTGCGTTGTTACGAAGCTGGTACGCCAAGGCCCGTACACTCACCGTTTCTTTGCGTAACATCTGCCGTGCGCATACGCAGTAAGTACAAATAGGCGCTTTTACGCTTACGAAAAGCGTAAAAACACGGGCGGGCGTAGGTCTGGAACTGCCCCTAAGAGAGGAAAGTTACTCCTGGGCTAAACCATGGTGATTGCAGGGGAGTCATATTTCATCTGTTGCAAACAGTATTAGAGTTGAGAGGTGATGTTTCCTATCCCAAGTCTAAATAACAGTGTGGTAGTAAAGCTGGTCAGTATCTGTGTGCAGTAAGCAATTCAAAGATATATCCCTGCATGCAAAGAATACAAGTAACTTGA